>JAPYZJ010002037.1:23029-33632 GCA_030522765.1 Ophioninae sp. B BG-2022a
AACAAAACAAAATTGAGCCACGAAGTATACGCGCGTATCCGTCAAAAAAATAAAAAAACCGAAAAAAACGAAACACTGTTTTCCACCACGATCGAAAAAAAATGCCATTTTCGATTTCTTCTTTCTCAATTAAAAAACGTACTCCGAAATAAAAATTCTCATCGATCATCAATGATCAATCGTGAGCAAAAAAAAAGAGAACTGGAAAGTACTCGTTCGTTTGAGAATATTTTCTTTTTTCGGGTGGGCTTCTTTTTTGCACGCGAAAGAATCTCGATGAGTTTCCAGTTATCAGTACGATTCCGGTTATCAGTTAACGAAAATTACATTGGGACTGTGATATCCAATTATATTACTATATCGATTCCGCCTCCTCCATCTTGTGTATGTATCTTCGACTGTTATCTTCTTCCTTTTTGTTTCAGAATTTACACCGACCCTGATGTACATCGAGCACAATGAAGTTTGAGAGTTTGTGCTTCAAAATGCTTCGAATTAGAGAACGCGTTTCTTTTTTTTTTCCCCCAGACGGGATAATCAAATTGTTGATCACCCAAAGAGCCAAACTGTACGTATTATCAGAACGGAACTGGATAAAATAAAATTGAGCTTTGGCAAGAAACGTAAAATGCTGGGTCGAAATTGAATTACGAGTACCTTTTAAAATCTAATAATAATTCGACGTGCTTTCAAGTCCCTAAGATTTCGGATTTTCACTCTTATCTCTGACTTCCGACTAAAAACAAATTGGTCGTACCCGAGGTCTCTCGCTACGCAGAACCGACAACGCTCCTCTTTTCATTTCCAACTGTCACTCGGACGAAAGCTTAATTCTCTTATTGCTTTTGATCACTCCGCCATCTCTTATCTTCTCAATCTACCATCCGAGGATCTTGGACGCTTTTCGTGATTATTTCTTCTCCTCTGGGTTGATCTTATCTAGAAAGATCTTCTCTAGGAAGAGAGGGTTCTACTTCTGTGCGAAAGCTTCGGCACGACGCGGCGTCAAGACTCGTAAATCAGACGCTGATAATGAGGAAATATCTCCCAAGTTGGCAGATGAAGACCAAACTCCAACGCGACGAGCACCGCGAACTCTGACGTAATCAGGTCCTTCCGGTTCAGCCGGAACACACTTTCCGTTCTCTGCGAAAACATTGAAAAATGAGAAATTTCTTTGGGTTAAAAAAATAAGAAATTTGTGAAATTTCTAAATCGTTCGTTGATGAAAAATTATTTTCTGTTTTTTTTTTTAATTTTTCTCGAGAATTCTATTTGGGCGTAAAAACGATATTGGTTCAACAAACCCAAACCATCGTTTTTTTAAATGAATTATTTATTGATTTATTTATTTAATACGTTCTTTTTGCAACTCTAAAAAAACTGACCTCTATCAGCGATTTGAGCACATCGCCCTTGACGTCGTTGAGCTTGGCTGCCAACAGGAGGCAAGCACCGGCGCACAATTTTCTCGTTTGCTTAGTAACGACATTGCGCAGTATGAGTTTTTCGAAATAAACGTAAGCCATCGCGACGGTCAATAGATCGATGCCGTATTCCATTTTGGCGATTTTTCGCATTTCTCGTTTCAAGCTGCTCGTCAAAAATCACAGATTACATTTGCTGGCGATTTTTTGAAAACCAAAAAAGAAGAAAGAGTGAATTTTCAATAAAAACCGATTACCTTCGCAATTTGCTCAGTGTCAATTGGATGTGGGGAAACTTTTCCTTGAATTTATCGTTCAATTCCTTCTTCAAATCCGACGGTCGAACGTAATCGATAACCGATGCCTGGGTGCATGAAAATTAAAACAATAAAAAGAAAAAAAGGATTTAGCGAACGTTTTGATAACGGGAAGATTTTGTGGGTTTTTATGGGAGTACCATGTACGACGTGAAGGTCAGAAGAGTGCGATGTTTCCCGGCGATGAGTTCCGGGTCGTCGAGCAAATTGGGATTGTACTGCAAACACTGATCGTCCCAGTCGAAAGCTAAGAAAGATCAAATAAAAACTTATTATCATACAGGAACGCTAAAATGATAACATTATTTCACTAAAGAAAAAAGTTCAAGGTCAAAAGGTCAAGGTCAAGGGTCAAACCTTTGCCCTCAGCGACGAGTGAGAGGGGTGGTGATTCGGGAGGCAAATGTTGAGGCCTGTGAGTCGCGGCGTCGTAAGACAAGCACCTGAAATCGACAAAAATATCATGATTAAAATCCATCGACCATCTTTATCCATTTCCACGTTTTTTGTCATTTTTCCATATTATTCTACACCATTGAGGCCCACATAGAACATCGCTTGCATTCAACGCCATCCGAATATTTTCACCTCTGTTATTCAACACGCAACAGCCATTAGCATTCCCTCGTCTCTCCAGACCTTGCGGTTGCCCCTTAATGTTGCAATAAAAAGATTCGTGAGAAGAAAAGAACTGCCACCGATCAACCGCGAAGATCCCATGCACCCTCGGCTCTCATGCGATCCAAATTCACGTTTCATCATCCATTCGTTTATACCTCGAGTTTAGCCAAGAATTTTACAGCTTTACCGGAAACGTGTTAATTCGAGCGTTTTTTTTTTTAAGTTCGTTTTTTATCCATCACCAATATCGTTGCGATAGCAAACTACTGATCGTAAACTCACAGCCATCACTGGATACACGAGTATTTACACGTACAGTCTGTTTGACAAGAGCGTGCACGACGAAACTCAAAATTTGGGGAATGTGGCTGGACCAATAATGGTTGATGGGAAAATCCGAATCGAAACTTCAGTTTTCAGAAAAAAAAAAGATCTAGTCGTATACTCTGTCGTCAAACAGAATGTTCAAAATGTACATGTGCGTTTTCTACCAGACTTTTGCTACATTTCCCATTCTGATCGTGTTACACCTTTTTCTGTTTTTTATTTTTTGGGTTTTGTTTTTTACCACTTAGTATGCTCCGTATTCCAGGATATCGTTTTCGTCCTGGAAAAAAGACGTTTCAGAGAGCCCTGTTAAAGTTTTGCTTCACTCGTTTGCTAGGTGAAATTAATCTTTAGGGAACTTTTCTCCAGGGATATATTTTTGCTCTTTTGGTTTTGCGACGAAGCTAGCGAAAAATACTATGAGAAAATGTACCTCGAGACAACGTGGTGCTTCGCAGGCACCACGTGCATGAATTCTGTCGCTTCGCTGTCGCTCATGTGCATTTTTCGATCTTTCTGAAATTGCCTCGAAGGCACGAGAAGTTGACCGTAGGAGATTTCCTGAAAGAAGAAGAAAGATTGCGGAGGAGATGAAACTTGTTGTTTGGGTTTGTTTCGCGATGAGACAAGTTCAGGGATTAATCCCTCACCTGGCCATCTTTTGCCCGCTCAATTCCCAGCAACCCGAAAGGATCCAGGTTGTCGTTGATAGCCGAGAGGGGTCGAGGCCCCGAGGTGTTTCGTCTTCGTCCTGTGTCCCTTCGCAGCTCGGACCTGGAATTATCACAGTAAATTATCAGCTCGTCTTGTGCGATTCCTTTGCGATCAGCAATCCGAACCGCTAAGTTGAACGTAAGTGGAGGTCTGATCTTTCCGTAGCGATAAAGTGAATTGCAATTTATTGCCATGTCGATACTGAATGTTCGGAGTGCTTATCAAAAGACGTCCAATTTCGTGGTAGTTCGTCTAAGCTAACGACTAGTCTCGTATCTGCCGATATAAATAGACGCTGTTGTGTGCACACGCAAAATCCATTGCAAAGCTCTATCTAGATGTCGAAAACGTTTTTCTTTGTTTCGATACCTTCGTAGTATTGGATTAGATACTGCATAGTGTCTGAAGACAGGTGTACTACCCGTAGTACTCGGACCGCTAGTCACAAGAGGAAAAATATATTGTAGAAATCGAATATACTTGTAATATATTATCGTACATCCAAGATGAGTTGCGAAATACGATTGATGCGAATTATGGTAACCAACGACGAGATCTGTGTCAAAACATTGTATGAATCATCATCGATCGACTCGTTCACCATTTTTATCAATATCCCTTTCAAACCCGTTGCAGTTTTGAATCAAAAGCCAAAAAAAACCCTAAACAATAACTATGTTCGCCATATTAACACGAATTCGCCTTTACAAACTCACTTCCGCCAATGATGAAAATTTTCAAACTTTCTGGCATGTTTTCGTATTATAGCCTCAAAATATATCACAATTGCACTTGTAAGCTCTATAACCTATAATTGTATGTCGTATAACAATGTGACGTCACAAATGATAATACCGTCATTTTTGGCGTCAACGACCAAAGTTTGACGTGGTACGAAGACAATAAATCATTCGAAAATCAAAGAGACGATAAGCGGCAGAGTCGATCGATCGTGGCTAGTGCATAAATAAAATGAAGCCGAGAAAGATTCCTAACCATCTTAGAATATCTTACCAACTGGTACGCTGTCCTTTGCTGTAGGGAAGCGCAGAAAAAACGAGGAAGGGGACCCTCTTTGCCGATACGAGTACGAGTCTGTCGTCACCGAATCTATGACCGTTCACCGGACGCTGCATCATTCGCAATTCCCTCGTCACCTCTGGTATTATGACCGCGTTGGAGACACCGGTCTGCACCGACGAATTGTTCAGTCCTTTGATTTTGGGCCTCGACGTTTGCGACGTTGACTTTGATCTCATAGAACCGAGGCTCTCGTTACTGCTGTTGTAATGATGTTTTATATCCTCTGACAGGGTCGAAGTTTGATGAACTATACGCTTCTTGTAGTGCAACGATCCCACTCTCCTCTCGGGCAAGGAATACTCGCTGCCCGCTGTTCCAGTGCTGTGGAACGGGTCGTCGAATGGAAAACAAAAATCCAAGTCTTTCATGAGCTTTGGGATAGCGAAGATTACTTTTGGATTAATATTGTTGAATAAGATCATTCAGTTTGGATTCTTATGTTGATTAAGTATTATAATTAATATTATTATGTTCTAATATTAGTAAATTAAAGAAGATGAGTTAATGTTACTAAATTGGATGTTAAATAAAATTGAGATACGCATTGTAATATATGGAGCATTCATTAAAGATTAACAAATTTTTTCTTCAATTTTTCCTATTGTCTAAAACGAATACTATTTAATTTATTCATAGATGTTGAATAAACCTAAATACTAAATATGAAGTTGAATGAACCCAAAATCTTCCAGAGGATATTTAAAAAACGAAAAAAATTTTTTGTTGCACTTCAACGATGAAGATGAGTTTTGCGATTCTTCGAACAGGGTAGCGGATCAATTTCAAATTTGGGTTGCGAGGTTAATACAAGTTTGGAGCAAACGCATCACATCCAATTTGAATATTGGATCGACACGAGTTAGCCACGTTGAAAACATAATTTTCAACGGGGGCAGATTTTCCATCGAGATTAATAGAAATCGCGATTTTTCTGGGGGAATGTGAGCTACACGAGACTCGCATCCGCCAAGCTCATGATAATCGAATTAGGGTAATTATATGGCAGCTTGGAACAGCGCGAGGAACGATTTCCGCAAGGCAGCCCCGCAAATCGAATCATCAGCAAAGCTGACACGCTCGTTGATCCCCCTCTGCGTTACATCCCCGATATTTCTTCTGTTCCCTGTAATCGCGAATTCTCATCGGACATTATCGTCGTACGTAGTGTTTGCACTCGTACGCTAGATCCGAAACGCAAATAGATTTTTGTGCGAAGCCTTGGTCTTATCGCGACCCACGTGATCGAGGATAACTGATAATAAAATCTTCGGGAAGAAATAAAAAAAAAAGCTTCTTACTCCAAATAGATAATGACGTCTAGGTCTCGTTTTGTTTACCAAAAGAATTTTTCAACTTCGACCGAAAGAATCTCGTATGCGAATCGAGAAAACTGAAAAATTGAGCGAAGATTGGATTCGATGAATTCGAAAAAAATAATATGAGATAATAAATGAAATTGTTGCGACAAAAATTAATTTCGGTTAATTGAATTAGAGATATTACGAATTACATGGAGTTGGGTTTGCGCACTTTTTCGAAATTGTGAAAAGCGTCGCGATCCTCAAGTTTTCTTAGTTCGATGGTCGAGTTATTTTTGTCTCTACCTTTTGGTTATTATTAAAATTTTCAGCCCAGACGAAACTTCGGAGTATTCTGCCCGGCTCAGCCTCTCACCTGTCCACGATTATCTTCGATTTTAACAGTTGCTTCAGCAGTTACGATTCTCAAGAAAAACAAGATAAACTTTCTTCCTTTGTATCGTCTGTTTCGCGTGATTAATTGTAAAATCGACGCGTGCTCGAGCAAATAAAGAAGCGATAAAACGAAGTGTCCCCGATTGTATAGCCCGAGTGACGTTTCTCGATCGGGAGAGTGCGATTAATCGTCACGACAAAGTCATCAAGGTTCAGCAGCGCGAAAAAATCGTCGAGATCTCTCGAAGTCGCGCGTGTACGATGCTTCCGGTACTCTTGAGATTAACTAAGTCGCTCCCGCGTAATATCAGCTGATAACGAAGATTATGTCAGACATCAATAATCCACGAGGGCTTTGGATATTTTGTACGAAAATTTGTTGACATTCTCAGCTATGCAAAAAATGCCAAAAATGAAATTTCTTTTTCCAGAGTATTTTCGGGAAATTGTCTAGTGAGAACATCCGAGAGCTTCGTAGCTGTACTAACGGAGGAAGAAAAATTGGAAACGTCCGTTCAAAACTCGTACACAAAAATTGGGAGTGATCGGCCAACCTGTTGAATAATTATAGGGGAAATTTGTACGAATGTACCCCACACGTGGGGTACTTTCGTACAAATATCTTATTGTAGAAAAAGGGCTATCACCCTTTAACCTTTCGGCATAATAGATTCAAACTTTTTTGTAACAAACTACAATATATTTGTTACATTTTGTTGCAGAAACGATATAATTATGACAATAAATCACAGAGAAAAAAATTAAAATGTAAAAAGTGTACGAAGGGTGCCCACCTTCCCCTATCACTTTAAGCTTTCCATACATCGAAGAGTAATGAGAAAAAATAGTACAGTATATTAGAAATTGATTGTACTGCTTTAAAACCAAAGTATCGCTTCACCAAGATCTCCTCTATCTCCCAAAAGCCCTTTTCCCTTTACCGTTCTCTGAAGCTTCCGTGTAAGGCGGATGAAAACGAATTCTGCGTTCTCTCCTGATCGAGAAATGTGGAAAGTTTGGCCGGAGTTGCGACGCCATCAGAATCCGAGCTGACGGAATGATGTTCTACGGGTCGTTGAACCGTTTGGCCGTAATTGGATTTGACGGGAGGATTGTTTTCCTCGGGCAGAGCGTCGACGGCTTCGTCGGCGGAAGTATCCAAGTCGACGGGGTCTTCCTCTTTGTAAACGGGATTGCACTCGCTCTGAGCGCGTCTGTGTATAGCTCCGTTGCGCGGCAGGAGTGCCAAATTGGTATCTCGATGACTACCGTCCAAAGAAATATTGGAGAGAAACGTGAGCGCTGCCAGACGTCTACGTGAATGATTTTTCTTCAGGGCTGCTGCCATTCCTCCGATCGGCCGCCTGATGAAAAAAGTAAACGCAGAAAAACCGAAACAAAAACAAGGAAAGCCCGAATGCTCCCGATCCCCGGCCGCGTTTGAAGACGATCACTCGGGACGTTTTTATTTTCTTCTTTCTTCGCGAAGATTCTACTTGCGACTGAATTGACGGGAACGGTTGATGTTGTTTTTTTTTTTTTTTTTTTCTGTTGGCTGTGACTAGCGCCGTATTGAGATAAGGAAATCGCTGAGGAAGGAGATCGGGGACAAAGAATAATTGAATGAAATCGTAAACCAAGATCACAATCCATTTTCAATAATCGCGCACTTAGTCCTAACTTTCGTTATTGACGTTCGCGCACTTCTCGCGTACGAGAGTTTCGTCAAATTTTCCGACATTTTTCTCTTGTTGTTTCTCGCGGTCGTAACGAAAGAGGAACGCTCACACCGACACAGAAACGCGATCGCTTCTCGCCACTCGCGAAATTTTGTAATATCGGCGATATGACTTACGACGCAACAAAATCGACCATTGTACCTCGCTACTCCGCGACACTCTTGTTTCTCTACTCGCGCACCTTTAGCACGCACTCTTCAATCACCCTCGATCCGGCCACCGGAGACACTCGCACACACGAAAAAACAAGGTGCAAACAAAAAACAGTTAAAAAAAACTAACATGAAAAATAAAAGAACGTTGCGCGACGAGAAACTTGCCGATTACGTTAAGTCTGTCGTGTGGTTACTGGAAGGTGGTTTGGACTTTTGAAATAGAATTCGAGGCACGACTTTGCGAATTGGTTTTGTTTGGTCCGGGCAGTTATTATCTAACCGCTGTTATGCTTACGATTCTACGTGTGGGTTACGTGAAAACACATAAACCGGAAAACAAATCCCCGTGCAGCCGACGTTCACCCGAGAAACGGAGTGATCGATTCCCGCCGATTACATTTACATATATACATACCCAGATAGCCTAGCGTACGATTCCCCTAGGGCACTCCACGGCGTATGGTACGGTGGAGGTACGCGAACGTACCGTACTCCACGGCGTACCTCCACCGTACTGGTACGGTGGCGCCGTACTGGTACAATACCGGTACGCGAGCAGTATGCCGTACTCCACGGCGTACCGCTACATATATATAAATACATAAATAGTACGATACCCGTACAGCAGTGGTACGGTTCTGTTATTGTAACGGTACTATATCAGTATTCTGATTGCACCGTACTCGTACAGTACCGGTACGGGAGCGTACGCCGTACTCCACGGCGTATCTCCACTGTACCAGTACGCCGCCGCTCGCGTACGATTCGCCGTGAGCCCAACGACTAGCACCGTGACGGTAGAATATTCTCCATATTCATACACGCTGGCTCCACGGGAGCGGCACGCCGTGAAGTACGCCGTACTGGTATTGTACCAGTACGGTGCGCACGTACGTGGAGGGTACAGTACCGGTACACCGTACTCCACCAGAGCGGTACGCGAGCGGTACGTGGTTACTGGATGGTTGATATATTCAAGTAAAAATAAAAATAGTCGTTTTTCTTGTTTTAACCGTGAAAAACCTCAATCTCTTCTTTCGTCCGAAATACTGTACACTTGAGAGAAAACTACGCATGTTCTTAAGGGCTTAATCGTACACTCGATTATCTCAGGTATTCGTACGGACAAAAGTTCCGTACCGACCGAGCAACCGTGCGAGTAGTAGATATACCACAAGATCGAAAAAAATTGGCAGAGTTCTTACTCTATATAAGAACGTATACGTGGGAATATAACTCGTTATTTCCGCGCTCGCGCTAGTTCTACTATCGAATAGAACACAGATCATTAGTGAGCACACATTGTTCGTTCTTTCGATATTTCGTCCGATTTAACGCGGTAGCGCGCTCTAAACGTAGTTTTTCGTCGTTCTTTCTCCGACCCGTAAATAATCTATTCGATCGTCCACGAATTAATACACATCACGAGTGCATTGTAAGCGGTTCGTGGATCGGTCGGTTTTCTCGTCTTCATAAGCAAACATCACAATCATCGTTTACGATCGTATGTAAAATTACACGATTTCTTCTTTCGAGCAATGCCGTAGCACACCGAATTCAAATCGTATGAAAAAATGAGTTTAAAAAACGAGAAAAAAATGTCGCGTAACAAGTCGAAGAAAAAGCGGAATTCTTCATCTTCATCGTCGTCTGCGTCGTCCTCGTCCTCCTCCGATTCTTCATCCTCATCCTCTTCGTCCACGTCCTCCTCGTCATCCTCCTCATCTTCTTCTTCTTCTCCGGAAAGTAGTCCTGCCGTGGAAAAGCGAATGACCCCGCCGTACCACAAAACCAAATACACCAAACATAACCCTAAAGCGACCACTCCTCCGATTCAGTTGACTAAAACTTACGATGATTTCGACGTGCCGAGCAGAGACTACGATCCGAGCTCTGATAAGAGAATTACAGAGCCAAAAAAAAGTCAAAATGATAAAATACAAAAAGATGGTAAAGCGCGAGGAAGGCCGGCGGTGCCGGATAAGAAGAGCGACAAGAAGAAGCGGAAAGAAGAAATAGAAGAAACAGATTCCATGGCGAGGAAGAACATCGATGACGGAAGACGCAAGGAGCAAAAGTGGGTTGAACTAGTAATAGAATAAACTTTGTTGATTGGTACGATGGTACGCGAAAAGTATATGGATAAACTGTTAGTTTTTAAGAATAGTGGAAAGTAACCAAATATGGAATACCGCCATTTCTCAAAAACTAATAATCCTAGCTACAAAAAAACAGTGATCTTCTGTGTCCTTCCATCATTATACTCGCGTACAGTTTTCAACTTCTCAGTCGGGCAAACGTTGCGGCCGTGATGAGAGTGTTTCCTTTGATGGTGTGAGAAAAGTTTTTAAGCTATGTAAAAAATAAGTGTTTCTCAAAACGTGATTGGAAATAATAAGGTTTTTATTATAACTATGCATTAATTATATGTTCTTTTTATTGTTTTATAGATTTTTTCTTGTCTGATTGCGTTTAGTAAAAAAAACTGATATAAGTATTGATTAGTTGGAAATTTCCAAATATGGA
>JAPYZJ010002038.1:0-41345 GCA_030522765.1 Ophioninae sp. B BG-2022a
AAATACTTTGGACTTTTGAAATACTTTGGACTTTTGAAATACTTTGGACTTTGGAAATACTTTGGACTTTGGAAATACTTTGGACTTTGGAAATACTTTAGACTTTGGAAATACTTTGGACTTTGGAAATGCCGTTTCAATTTAAACTTGCCTAATGTTAAATCGACGTTTTTTAGCTCACTCGAACGATTTTTCATGCGGAAATTACGTTCGCAAGCATTTTTTATCGACTCTACGTCAAAATAACTGGAAATACGAAAACACATCAATTTTCATCGATTTAGATCGCCAATCTTGCGAAACGCGTCAAATCGTCATTTTTAGCTCATTTAAACGATTTTTCGTGCAAAAATTGTTTCTAGGGACTTTCCATGGATTTCTCGTGAAACTAGTTTGAAATAGCGAAAAACGTGCTGAAATACGAAAATTCATTAGTTTTCGTCACGCAAAAGTCACGAAAACGAAAAATCGTTATGATTAACCTTACAAATCGTGATAATTACCTTTAACATTGTGTAGGTACAGAAAGGTAATTTAATAATTAATAAGCCCTTAAAAAAAGTTAATTTTTCACTTTCAATAATAATTACAGTTAAATTCGATGATTTTGACATGTGCTTGGCTGAGATTTTGAAAGTCACTGTAAATCTGTTCCAATAGTCCAACAAAAGCATATCTCAACTTTTGAACTTAATTGATCTGTTCGGATGATCTTTCTATTATTGATAATTACCCACAAACTCAATACACATTGAATTTTCCAAAGTTTGCTGATTAACTTATCGTTAAAGTAAATATTCACCTATGTTTCGAATTTTTTTCGAAATACGACAACGCAGACTATTTATTTAAAAACAGCCGATTCACCACTCGATTCCAACCCTTGATTATATAATACATTCAGATTTCACGGCGAATTCGTTCCATTAGTTTTGCAACCATCATCATTAAATTCATTTCTTTATAAGTCCTAAATTATTCAATAAAAAATTCTAAAAAAGTTCATATATTATTATTCCATCAAGCCCTAGCATTCCTCAAATATGCAACAGTTTCAGTGTTTTTGACCACCTATCTAAAAGTAGTAATATCTAAAATTACCGATTTTGACACGAATGGCAAGGAAGGGTCGAAAATGAAGAAATCATGACGTAACTATGAAGACTGTAAAACTCTGGCTTGCGATGGAAAATTCTATGAATGATCAACTGGTACACACTTAAAAGCTTGACTTAACAAACTGGTAAAACCTTAAGTTTAGTAAAAAGTACTTAAAAAAAACCGACCCTAAAAATCGTTTCTATTCCACGTGAGGAATTTCGATCTTTCGGTGCCTGCTGCGTCTCCATTAAAAGATCCCGAAGCTATTATTGAATGAAAAATCGTGCTTCGAGACCCTACATACGAGAATACGTGTGTACGTACACCAACACACCTGCATTAGGACACTTATTTATTGCTTCGTGTGTTGGACTTTCAAGGCCAATATGAATCCACGGTGATTGCTGATGTTTTACTACTTGTTAGTCAGGTAGATCGCAGAGAAGAGAGAACGAGAGAGAGAGAGAGAGATACCTAGGCAAGGAATGGTACACCTCATGGCTTCCTGGACACGCACGATGCGTTACTCACGCTACTCTATTATTTGGCCAGCCAACGTTTTATAGTGTGTTTTGATGCTCCCGAGAAAAACTTCGAAGGCCAAAGAATCAAGCAAACCAGGCTCTCGCGAATCCACTATCTCTCGTGACCAGTTCTTCTTTTTTCGTCTTTCTTTTTTTTTTCTCTTCGTAACTTTTTTTTTTGTATTTCCATCTTTTTCTAACGGCCCTCGGTGTGGCCAGCTAGAAGCCATTCGAAAAGCACCTGGGGGCATTAGTACTGTGGCAACGCACGCGTTTTATGGTTTCCGGATCTGGCTTTGGATGCCTCTAACGTTTCTGCGCTGCGGAGCCACGAATGACGGATTATATTAGTGAACTCCTCGCGCGCGTGCGCAAACCATTGTTGATTCTCATACCGCTTCTCTCTTTTTAGCTTTTCTACGAAACGCTAATTCGTGTCGGCTTTCGTCCCACATTTGCTCTTTGTTCTCGGTCTTTTTCTCGTGGCTAATATGGTATGTTGAAAAATTGACGAGCGAGGAATTTGATTTTTTATGGCAGATTGCATAGACATCGATAGGATGAGAATCGTCTATAGTGAAAACGATTTCTTTTTTGGGAAGAAACAAACTAAACAAAATAAAATTTTTAAAAAAGTAAACAAAATATTACTGAACTGATAGTGAAAAATTGTCAAAATTTTTGACAATGTTTGAAAATCATAATTTCTAAGTGCTAGTTCGCTATTGAATTAGCTATATGCAGGGCTAAACTTGTATGACTATCTAGACCTGTAAATTCACGATTGCACATTTTTTGATGAACTTTTCCTTTCAAGTCCAACGGTTAATCCAGTAACACTTTAATATCGAAAATGGCCACTAATCGATAGAGATGGTCAATTTTATATGACAATCTTCATTCTGAGTCATTTGAAGAATTTCGATAAAAATGTATTTTTCGACTCGAAAATTCGAATTTTCTTAGAATTGTCGAAAGAACGGAATTTTCAAAGCACTTAGGTCCAGTAAGCGATATTGCAACCGAAAGGCTGTTCCCAAAAACAGTTCTGATGTGGATTGACGAAAAAAATAGAGTGAAAAATTGTTCTCTAAACTTGACATTAACAGCTCTGCGAAGTCTTGTGATCCAAATCATAGGTCGATATTTAATATATTTTTCTGCTGATCCTTTTCAGTGGACGAAGCCAGGATTTTACACACTAATAATACTTAGTGTTGCTAAATTTCAATTGTATTTGTTCGGAACACGTTAATCCATAACAAAGTTATTATTTTCACAACTTTCGATGTTACTGCATCACCAATTAGGCCAGATCGCAGAATGTAGACTAGAATTTTCAAAAATAACTTTTAGGATGACAACGAAACTCTTGTATTACCTAATACCTTTTTGAAATCGCAGAAATTTCGTAATTGATGAGCTGTCAAAAAATATATTTACGACCAAAAAAAGAAACATCACCATATTATTAGACCATACTGATAAAGTTAAAAGCTATGCTTTTTCCGAATCTTAAGTGAATCAATAATCGAAGACCTTCACAAAAGTATTCACGACTTGCTTAACTTTTCGGATATTTTTCACCAAATACCCACATCAAATTGAAGTACAAATTTCATGCCTATGGAAGAGTGCAATAAAAAAAATCGTATATTTCACATTTCAAGCTAATGCAGAGCGTTTCAAGAAAAAAAACTGAGCCTCGTATTTTCATGTACATTTCAATATACTCTTCCTTCGATGAATATTAATTCGATACATCTTCCAAGTTAAAAGTCGAGGTCATCAATTCAACACCAACAGTCAAATTTTAATTAGTAATTTTTAACGTTCACCACACAAATTCGAATAAAAATCCAATTAAAGAAAAAAGTATTCAAATTTGAATGAACGTGATACTAGCCTTCAATTTTTCTTACTAAAATAAATTATTGTTGCTACAGTTGCGTAGCAACTATAGCAAAATAAATTATTGTTGCTACAGAAATTGTTGTTACAGAAATTGTTGCTACAGAAATTGTTGCAAAATAAATTATTTTTGCTACAGTTGCGTAGCAGTAGTAACAGGGTAGCATCATGAAGCTTTTATATGACAAAAATATGACCAGCATTTTAGAGCTCACACGAGCTTTAATAAAGTTTCCATAATAAGCCTTTACTTTTCAGAGTTTTTCACGATAGACAACTCGTTCAACTGATAAGATTCCGAAATCCCCCCACACCACCGATCAAGCTGAAATTTTACACAGACTTTCTTTTGAATATTCTAACTCAACCCCTAGGAGGATTTCTGACGACTAACGATAATTTTCGAGATATCGAATTTTGAAAATTATTTATTTTACTGCGCTACCACTATACTAAAAAAAACTATAACAAATCTAAATAAACCCAAAGAAACCCAAAAAGACAACCCAAACAAGCAAACCCAAAACGCACCCAAACACTCCTAAAAAAATCGTCTGATACAGTGAGAGCTCAAACGATAAACATTAAAATTCGATATCTTGTAAAATATTGCCAGTCGCTAAAAATTATTTTAGGGTTACTTTTAGAATATTAAAAAAAAAGGCGTTTACAAAATTTCAGATCGATCAGAGGGAGGGGGTTTTTCCAGAGCCTCACTTCCTTCAACAATCGCCAGTGACTTTTCAGCCCAATCCACATTGCTCGCCTCTCGAGCTGTCGAATTTTCCACTAATAAGCAATTAAAACGAGTGCTTTGATAATAATCTTCAGAAGCTTTTAGGGGCTGTTACCTGAGGATGGAGGAGGGGAGGTGGAGCTTCAAGGGTGTTTTCGTTGCACCAAGGCAAAGCCCTCATTCTACCTGTTTTCCAAGAGGGAAAAAAAATGTCCCCCTCGTTCGTATCCTCCTCTGTGTCGTCGTCGTCGTCGTTCTCCTCCATTTTTCTTTTTTTTGGCTGCTTCTACTTCTCTTTTCGTTTTTCAAGCGCACGTCTTCGAGCGCACGAGAAGAAGTGTTTCGCCTTTGTTCATGGCGCGCGTCACTTTGCTCGACCGCGGGACCTCGACGATCCTTTGTAAATTTCATAGTCAGCTGCACGAGAAGCGGCTGCGTTTACATGTGTCTATTTACCTGTGTGTATGTGTGTGTGTATCAAGTTCAGAAGTGTGGACGTGTACAACATTGCCAGGTTCGCGAGCGACGAAAGAGATGAAGAGCGACGAGGAAAACAGCATCACGTAACACATCGGTACATAGCCCTCATACGGTTTTTCTAGGATGGCCCAACCGATGGTATTTTTAGGCACTGTATTTCATCCGAGAAACCTGTAGGTTTCACCAGTCGACCAAGAAGCTAGTCTCCAGCTATGGAATCCAAACAAACTCACACGGGTACGTCAAACACTTTTGTTATGAGTGGCACGCATGCGTGGTGATTCCATTGCTGCAGGAAACAGCCGTGAAAGAAAGTACACCAAAGGTGGAATAATATAGCTTCCTAAGTGGACTGTATCTTCCTCGTGGATATGGAAACCTCCACAGAGTCGCGAAGAAGAAAGCAGGAAAGTTGTCTTCGTTTCCGGTCTTTTCTAGGTGTCTATGTGTCCTGTGGACTCGAAGAAAAAGTACCAACGTTACTTCCTGGAGTTGGAATGACGTCCAAACTTTCAGACACATCGTTGTTTCGCGACTTGCAGGAAGAAAAGTACTTGCTGGATTTGTAGGAATAAAAACTACTTACTGGATTCCGGGCTTTCGATGTTTAGACGCAGGACTTTGGGACTGGAATATTGACGAGAGGTTTTACTGTTACCAAAAAGTATCAATCTACGCTGCTTGTACTTTGAAAGTTCATGAGGTCTTGGCGTCTTTGGATGAGAAATTCTGAAATGTCCGATAAAGGGCAGAAGTATTAGACGCTTCAATTCTACAACATCCTATACCTGTGTGTAGGGTTCTGGGATTAACCCTACCCATATGTAGGGTCTTATGGTTAGCTTCACCCATGAGTAAGATCTTAGGATGAATCCTACACATGTAAGACCCTAACAAACTCCTGTATAGGGTCTTAGAGTTAACCCTAGGACCCCACATACCCAGGTATCCCAAATTTTAGTGCCAAAAACTAAAATTATTTTTCCTGATTTCATCAATCACACTTTTCACAGTGAAGACTTTGCATTAGATATTTTTTATATACTCTATTACATTCTTCAGCATTCGAATGAAAAAAAAAATTCTTCATGACAAACAGTTCGTCAGTACTTGGCACTTGTGTGATTCGAAGTGTTGAAACGTCTAGAAACCCAGTGTAGGGTCTTTGCTTGGGTTAAACCAAAAAACATTAAATCTATTTCTTGACTGAAGGAAAACGAAATGGCTGCAAAATGAGAACATGGATACCACAATATATTTTGTGTCGCATTAAGGATAAACACCACAAGATTGGAAATTGTATACCCTTGGCCACTTTCAATCCACCGTGTCGCTTGAGTTTAGATTTTTTTTTACATCGAGCCTTTTCAGCAGATCAATCAACATTTTCATATCATTATCCTTCAGGCTATCCGGTAATCCATTTTTTCTCCCAGAGTTCACGAACTCTGACAACTTTGACCGGAAGTTGGAATTCTAAGCGTTGCAGCCTAGAATCGCGTGTTTCGGCAATCCGGCGCACTTTTTTCCCTCAAGGCGGTTGCTCAATCGAGTCGGGGAGCTGGGAAGTGAATTATTCCTCTATGTGGCCTTGCACGCGCTGCCCGCGTGGCCATAGAACTCGGTGAGGCATTAGCCTTCGAAGTGGAACCTCATGTACACATCGTCAAACGAAACAAGAGCATGATAGCTGCCTTCGTGTAAGTAGGTGCACGAGTATAGGTGCGTGTAGTCGTTCTTCGTACGAGCTGGTATTGGAACTCATACATGAATACCAGAGGCATTGATGATGCCGCGTCAAGGGATAACACCATTCCTCTTGCAAACTAAAATAAGCCCAAACTTTCCTGATTTTTTCTTGGGAGTATAAAAAATGTGATTTTTTTTACTGTGATTACGCAATATATATTTAAGTATAGAATTGTTTTATTATTGTTTTTTTTTAGAAAATGGCGGCGAGAGAACCAATCTTCGAAATTATCTTTTTTCAAAAAACTATCTTCAGTGCCGGAGAAGTTTCTCGTTAAATATGAAATCTAGAACAAAAAACCAATAAAAAGATTTGAACTATATACTATTGTTTATACGATTACGTAGTGATTTTATATTTAATTAAATTTTATAGAAATGGTGCACGCTTGAAAAAAACGATTTTTGCTACAAAAAAAGGGAGCAGTAAATCGTTTATAAAATTAAAAGCTTGCATCGAACTAAAAAAACCTTACGTATGTCTATTATAGAAATACGTAAGGTTTTTTTCCATTCAATGTAAAAATTTTTAGAAAATGGCGGTGAGAGAACCAATCTTCGGAATTATCTTTTTCAAAAAACTACCTTCAGTGCCGGAGAAATTTCTCGTTAAATATGAAATCTAGAACAAAAAACCAATAAAAAGATTTGAACTATCTACTATTGGTTATAGAATTACATAAGGATTTTATGTTCAATCAAATTTTATAGAAATGGTGCACGCTTGAAAAAAAACGATTTTTGCTACAAAAGAAGGGAGCAGTAAATTGTTTATAAAATGAAAAGTTTGCATCGAACTAAAAAACCTTACGCAAGTCTATTAGAGAAATACGTAAAGTTTTTTTCCATTCAATGTAAAAATGTTCATTTCCTGAACCGATTTTCCAAATGGAAAACCCTGTTCTTCCTAAAAAATTAAGCAGTCGGCCGTTTATCATACTTATAATATATATATTCTAAACATAATACTTATATGTGATAATACATGTACTTAAAAATAAAAATTATCATTAAATGACTAATTTAAAGAAAATTTAAATTACTGAATTGTACATGAAATAAAAAGTTTACATGAAATCGGAAAATCCTAAGTACGTAGGGGTTTATTTTCGATTCAATGTCTTATTATTTTGTAAACAATTTATTGCTCATAAAATATTTTTTCAATGACAATTTACGTTTTAATGATAAATCGAGGTTTCAATTTACGATTTCGAAAAATTGATAAAGGAGGTAATTATGAACACTTCAAACTGATCCATGCGATCGTGTTTTAACATGTTCATTGAGAATGAAAAAAGTGGCGCTGCGGAAAAATTGTTGGTATAGCGTGTAAAAAAGTAAATTGAATTTAAATGTTCTCTTTACCACAAAGAAAACCAAGTGTACGTTGTTTCTACGATATTTAAACATTCGAACATTCGAATAATTCGAACACCGAAAAAATAAAAATTTTTCAAAATCCTAGATTGATGTTACCCCTTAAGATCTCGCGGGCTTTCGAGAGAGTAGTTTCTACGAAAGGGCCTATAGGCATGACGATCTCGCGGACCCGGTGTCTAAACGTTCTCCGCTTTGCACACGAACACACATCCAACTTAATGACCCGGATCACGTGGGCTTCCCGTAGCTTACAATTCTCGCTGGATGGTATACATGCTACTCTGTATGCTCTGGCATGTATATTAGGATCTTGCTTTCCGTCTCCATGTTAAAAAACGAGGTAGAAGCGGAATGGGGGGGGGGGGGTGAAGGGGAGAGGTAGAGGGGAGATAAAGCAGGAGATGAACAGATGGAAAGCACAGGAGAAAAAGAGAGGCCACACCGAGTTTTCAAGCCCATGAACAAAGAAAAGGAACCGGCAATTCTTTAAGATCACCCTTCTCTTGTACCTCAATGTCTCTCTCCGTCTCTCTCGATTTCTGTCCCTTTCTCTACCTTTCTATCTCCGTTGCTCCTTTGCTACTGGCACGTTATACAATCGGGTTTTCTCTTCTTTTGTTTGCTCGAAAACTGAATAATACGTCAGAGATTTTAGTTAGGTTAGATTAAATTAGTTAAATTGTATCATTTGTGACAGCTTCAACGTTTCAGGTTAGGTATGGACGATCCAAATGTGTCGCAAAAACATTGACGAGTACGGATTAATCAAACACAATCGATGTAACGTCTTGATAAATAATTATTTTTACAGACTATCGTAATCGAAAGAACTATTCGGTTTAACTCTAGTAGACTGAGATGGAGAAATCAAATTTTTTTGATTATACACATTTGAAGAAAATATGAAATATCGATCGCAGTTATAGTATTATTATATTATATCTATGTGTACTTTATTTGAGATAATAATTATAGATGATATAATTTTTACTATATAATTTATATAATTTTATTTTATAATGGATTATTTATATTTATATAATTTTAATTAACTTTATTATAGATAATATAATACCCAAAATTACCAAAATTATTTTTTTTCAAACGAAAATTAAATGCCAAAGCATTCGCTCAAAGTGGGACATGCGTTGAAAAATACGTACTTAGGTACACGAAAAAAGTTATGGGTCAAAATGACCAAATATGCACTCGAAGAATTAAGAATGATGATTTCCCATAAGAATTCTCTCAAACTAATGTTCTCCAATTTTCGATTTGTTTGTTGCAGGAAAAAAATTGAAATGTCCGTTCTGCGAGAGACTCTACGGTTACGAGACGAATTTGCGAGCCCACGTGAGACAGCGTCATCAGGGTATAAGAGTGTCCTGTCCGTTCTGTTCGCGCACGTTCACCCGTAACAACACGGTTAGACGTCACATTGCGCGCGAGCACAAGACCGAGCTCAGTCTGAAGGCTTTTCAGCAAGCGAGTCATCCGGTCGGGGACACGGTGCCCCAGTAAGTCTCCCGCGACGGAATCCTCAAACTTTCGCGAGAGACAAAAAAAAAAGGGCAAGATTAAAAAAAGAAAAAAAAAACATCGTAACGGAAGAAAATTTAAAATCACGCTGGTTCAATCGCGCATGCGCGATGCGTTCGCGCGCAAAAAAAAGACGCGAAATCGTGATCGATTCCATGCGAAAGAGTGCACCGGAAGTGGCACTAGCGAAGTTATCGTCCTGTGAAAAAAAAAAAGAGAACTTCAAGATCGTCGATAAAGGCGTTAAGGGTGGGGAGGAGAAAAAAAAATTTGATCGCCGGAGTTCGAGTAGTGCTCCGGGAATATTGTTGCTTATTTGTTCTTTCCCACACCTCCCCTACCCAAGCCTCTTGTGGACGAGAGCTTTGCACAAACGCGGTAACCAAAATCTACCTTGCGGACTACTACAGTTACCTGTGAACTAGCAAGAGTACAAGCTCCCTCCCATCCAACCCCGAAATTTGCAAAAAAAAAAAACTTTTCCTCGTTCGCCACCAGTCCTTCGATTCCCCGCCCCCTCCTCTCTCCATTCCCGAAGAAGAAGAAACCGGAAGTAGGAAAATCGTTGCTGCATCTTCACTCCTAGCCAAGTTACCTCCAGAGAGGATTAGCAACCGAGATTGAAGTTCCTCCTGTCAGAAACTCTGGGGAGAGAAACAGAAATATCGGATTTAAAATCGATCCAAGTGGAGAAACAAGATGGCCGCCGAAAATAGTATACCGATTTCAAAGAAGAATCCGAAAGTTGAAAATCGTCGCTGCATCTTTAATCCTGGCCATGTTACCTCCAGGGAAGTTGAGAAAACTGGATTGGGTTTCCTGCTGTCAGAGAAGCGAAAAGATCGAATTGAATCAACCTTTGTCTGGTTGTGACGGAAGAAACTCTAAAACCGGAAGTTTCATGCAGAAAAAACGAGATGGCCGTCGAAAATAATATGTAGATCCAAATGATGAGATCGGAAGTTGGAAAATCGTCGCGGCATCTTCAATCCCAGCCAAGTTTTCACCTCCAGCGAGGTTACGAACCAAAAAACGAGATTTGAATTCCTGCTGTTAAAGAAGTCAGAAGGAGCAAAAAGATCGAAGTGTACTGCTTCCTTGTCTGGCCGCGACGGAAGAAACCCTGGCGGGAGTTTCACGAATCATAACAGGATAGCCGCCATTTCGACGTGCCGCGACGGCCATCTTGATGTATCGTGACGGTCATCTTGATGCGCCACAATGTTCGTGAGATGGCCACCGGAAGAGGAAAAACGCGAAAAACAACGAAGTGATGAAAAATGGAGATTTCTAGAGCACCGTGACGATCGGAATTCGCGATGAGGTGGAAAAGTCCCTTTCCCATGCCCCCCTCCTTCATCCCCCTCCACCTTCGACGCCGCCCTACGAAAACACGCTGCAAATCACAAAACTAGTCAATGAAAGTGCAACGGTCAAGTAAGGTTAACTCTACTGTTAAAAAAAAATAACGAAAATGAAAAAAAAGCGAAAAATAGAAGAAGAAACAGAGGAAGAAGTGTGGAGAAAGGCCGAGAGCGTCGTAAGATTGGGACTTCCGGGAGTTTCCGGAAGTGAAGAACCGAGGAAACTAGCATTATTCCGTAGACACGGTGAAACGCGAGATTGTGAATGGCGAACGGTAAACAAAGAGAAAGAAAAAACCAATCAACTCAGGTAATTGATAACAAAGGCTGCAAATGACTCTTTCTCGCGAGAGAAAATCGTCGCGAAATGGTTTTTTTTTGTTTCTTTTTTTTTTCAAACTTCTTTTCGTCCTCGTTTTTTACCTGGAGCATCGTTTTCCCGATGAAAAGCAATATAGCCTTGGAAGCTGTTCGAGGTAAACTGCGGATACGCGAATTGAGAAGAAATGAAAAAGAAAATAAAAAAATGGAAGATAGGGGAAAAGGGGAGACAACGTGACGCAGTATATCCTACAGCAAACTGCCGTAGATGAGAGAAATATTACTATTAATATATCTTTATTATAAATGTGTATATGTACACACACATATTTATATACGTGCTTATATATATATGTATATGTGTGTGTATATATATATATACAGCATTACAGAACCACACATACACATATACAGATTTTATATATTATATCGATATATACGAAACGCTGCTGGAGATAAAAGAAAAAAGAAAGAAGGAATACATAAACACGAACATATTTTTTTCAATAGCATAGTCATTGTTGGACAATGCTTCCGAACCGGGTACTATTTTCAACCGAAATAAGAAAAACGCCTCAACTGTTTATCTATTTTATATCAGAGAGAGAGAGAGAAAATTGAAATGTTGGAACATCGAGTCCTGAGGACTTTGTCGTCCCGGAATCACGTGGTATTTTTTTTCTTTTTTTTTTCACCGTCATACGAACGTGCCAAAACGTGTGAACTTTTACGAAGCTCTTCTGAGACGAGACAAAAGAAATTATTTTTCAACACGATGTTGCAACTTTTTTTTTCCTCAAATAACACGTAACGCAGGAAATGGTTTTTTTTTTATGACGTTTGAAATTGCGTCGTCGTTATACAAAGATAATGATAATAATGATAATAATAATTTTACATAATATAAGATATGTAATATATTATGGTATATAAGCTCATTTATAT
Source organism: Ophioninae sp. B BG-2022a (assembly GCA_030522765.1). Classification (NCBI taxonomy): domain Eukaryota; kingdom Metazoa; phylum Arthropoda; class Insecta; order Hymenoptera; family Ichneumonidae; species Ophioninae sp. B BG-2022a. The sequence continues at coordinate 12,054 of JAPYZJ010002038.1, forward strand.
ATTGTAATATATAATATATTATATTATATCATTATATATCATATTATTGAAAAATGCATTTGAATTGTTCGATTCTTTTTTTTGGGATTTGTAACACGAAATTTGGTCACAATCGTGTTCAATTTTTCAAAGGACTGTGGCCGATTTTTTGAGAAAAAATGGGAACGGAAAATGCAATCTAACCGATAACATAATATTATACATTATAATATACAATTACAATATTATATTGTAATATAATATATAACATAATATGTTATCGAAAATGCATTTCAATTTTTGAACAAATTTTGGATGATGGAAAAAATTGAAACGAAAAATGAAATGCAGTTCAACGATGCAAGTTCAAACGTCATGTTTCATTAATCGTACAAACGGCATTCATGAATGAGAAAGAGAGAGAAAGCGAGACATGGGCATCTTTCGTTACTATGATACGAGGCTGCCTATTTTTTTCGGACAATTTAATCGTCACTTACCTACTTGTTTTTTTTTTTTTCAAAAAGCATAAATACCGAAAACGAAATATCTTTTTTGCAACGCCGTTTTTTCATTTTTGTTTTTTTTCTTCCTCATTTATAATTTTCGTATTAGATGAAGCACACGAGTATTTGACTGAATGAAACGAATGAATTCGGTACGAGTTCTCGGATGAGAACACGAAGTTTACTGTGTGGTTCGTTGCTGGATGAGTTTTTGGGACGAATGAATTTTTGTCTCAAAGTAACGATGGGTGCTCAGCTCTTAAGCTACTTGCATATTGACAAGCTAACTTACTATAATAGATGAATATGATCGCACCTGGACTGCTCGAGGAAGGAGAAAGGAGAGAAAAAAAAAACATTGGGCGAAAAAAAAACACGATTTTCAGAAAACGTGATCTTTTTTTGATTCTTTCGTATTAATCCTTTTTTTTTTCTTCTGTTTTTCTCTAACTTCGAGTTTTTCCGGGAAGCGTGTTGAGACTACAGCAGAACAATCAATACCACTTTGTTACATATTTACAATGTTTAAATAACGGGCGGGACTTTTTTAGTCCCGAGCAATAGTCGCTAAATGATAATAATAGTAATTAAAAAAAAAACGTGAATAGTACGAAATATTATAATAGCCAGAATGACCGAATATATAAATATATATGTACGTGTCAGGGTTCATAATTTTCGATCTTCAATTTCACCCCCAAATTCTCGGAAAGTGTAATTCGTTGTATGAAAAAAAGAAATGAAAAAAAAAAGTTCTCTTCGCAAATTCCACTTTGACAGTCGATTATCAGGGACGATCCCTTTCGGTAAATATTTCACAGGGTGGGTTCACGAGTACAAGGACGGAGAATCAAAGATACTTTTTATAAAAGAATATATATCGTACAATAAAAATCCAGTCCCTCTACATTCTTCTGAATAATGGGAAATGATAATATTTTTAACAATATAATATCATATTAATGATAACAAATTATAATTATATTTATATAATGTATAATATATTAATATAATAATTTTAATAATAATAATATTATTATTATGTCGATGCAATATTATTATAATTGTAATATTATATTATTTGGACATTAATATAATAATAATATTATAATAAATGTAATAAATATTACGAAAACATTGTAATAATGTATATTACAATAATTATAATGTCTTTATCACATTAATGTCCTAATAATAGAGTATTACAGTTATCATAACGATATATCAATATAATAATAACAATAATATTTTTAAAATTAGTTTAATATAATATCACATAATAATAATAATTTCAATTACCTCAATTCAAAGAATATTACGAAAGGGAATCCACGATAATTGCATCTAACAGGAATACCGAAAATAAAAAAGAGCTTCGAAAATAGCATCTTTAACAGAGCACTCAGATAACCTCTTTTGTTGTTTCGTAGAAAAAAAAACCAAACTTTTCTTGAGTGGTGATCGTGATAGGAAATTGAAAATGAGAAACCCTGACGCGTACGAACGAATAAATAAACCTGCGAGTAAAAGAATGAAGAAAAAAAAAAAATAGAAACCGCGGATATACAAAATATACAATTAACATAATAGTTACGAATATTCCTAGTCAGGATGGCACCACGATATTACTTGTTGCAGTATTTACAGTTTTTAAACGGATTATTCCTTCATCTCATTCGTATCATCGACGTTCTTGTATCATTACGTATAATACCTGTTTTTTTTTCTCGCCCATCCCCACCACAACGTCCCCATCTTATTATTTTTGTTACAGACGTTTGAAGATATACCTCAGAACGATATGCCTATCATAAGTTATGAAAGACAATAGAGATTTAGAGATTTATTTAGTGTTTACGAAGTGGCGCAATGTGGGGCTGAGATGTACCCTTTTTTTTCTTCACGATCCACTGAGAAGTGGAAGCATAAACGATATACGCAATATACGTAACGGAAGTTACAGCAGATCTGCCAAAAAAAAAAAAATACGAAACCACTACCTCATAGATTTCTTGTTCTTTATTTTTTCATTCCTTGTTTCTTTTTTTTTTTTTTTTTTTTTTGATAACTCATACAGGGAAAACAGCCATGTGTAATTAAACTCATTGGCCGATACAGGCTCATACGATAAACAAATTAAACAAACAAACAAAAAAAAACACCAGCTCACTCTGTGAAAGAGACAATCGATGTTCCCGATACGATGTATATAATCGACCGAGAATCTCGCAATCACTCATCGAACAAATTTGGCTCACTTGGCCAATATTTCAAATAGTTAAGGGAAACCGAATGCAGGAAACCACGATGGCACAATTTATACGATTTTTCTACGATACGAAACAAGAAATAGGAATATATACGCATATGTATATCGATGTATGTGTGTGAGCGTGTATGTGAGTATATATAAATAAATAAAATATATAAATATGTTAATGTATAAATATATATATTTAATAATATATTTATTCATGTATCATTGATACTTTATAATATTAATATATATCATTATATTAATATAATAAATGTTTATATATTGAAATAATTATATATATACACACACGAAACACACACACATATATATATACATATATATGAATAAATATGTGTATATATACAATATATCGAGATTCTCGGAATGATCATTACGATACTACTATATACGTAAAACTATTTTTTTTCTTCGCTTGCTAAACGAAAAAAAAAAAAACCGGTATTCGTTTGCCGAGGTACGAAGAGAGACTTTTCGCGTCTTCGGCAACGATGGAAATTGTGACACGTGTGTGATTTCGTGCGTGAATTGAATTTTGGAAAATGAGAGTGAGGATGCGCGAGAAAACGAGAGATAGAGAGAGAGGGAGAATGCGTGAGAATGTTTGGAATATCAACCGGTTTAATCGAGGTTTCACAGAACAAAAAAAAAAACACAAAACAAAACTCACGAAGTTTCACCAGTTATTGAAACGTAAATCATTTTTTTTTTTTGTTCTAACTGAAGTAAGAAAAAATCGTTACCTGTGCACTGTTCACAAATTTAGGCTTTCCGGAGGAGCAAAGCGAGTTGAATTTTTAAAAAACGTACTTGTCGAACGACACACGCGTAAAATCATGCAATCTCACAGGCGCGTCCGGCAATTCTTTCGAAAACACGAATTTTGACGATTTTACGAAAAATCGATGGGAAATGGCAAAGAAAAAAAAAATCGAAACACGAAATTGCGGCAGCGGCTATAGCAATGGCTGATTGGAAGAAAAAAATAACGACGGAGAAACCCGATGGGACAAATCGTGACTGTTGAAGTACTTCGATTGAACAAAAAAAAGGGGGAATAAAATATGGAGCAAACGAAAAATAAGTGAAGTGTACTTGCAGCTGGTCGGTAGAAAAGAAAAATAATTGATGACGGATACGAGACGAAAATTAATAAGTAAATAAACGGGGGAAGGATTTGAGAGGAGTAAAAATTAATAATTCAATTAGTGGAATAATTATATAAAATTAGAACGGTACGGAGTGAAGTTTTGGTAGGCAATCGTTTGGCGTGACGAAACGATGAAAATATGTTGTTTTTATTTTCATGATTATTTTTTTTTTTCTTTCTTTTTGAAATTTCCGTCTAACGCATCATATCTCGTAATATGGATGTATCGTGGATTCTTTACGAGAAAAGACACACATGCACACACACACACATGCACATGCAAAAATAAAAATCGATGGTTGAAATCACATCGTTCGTCGTCGCGTAAAATAGCGACAATCGTAAACTTGCTTGGCGGAACGATCGTATGTATGAGGTATTTCGTGTCATCTCTTCGAACGATGGCTTCATCGCATTTCTTCTGAGCGTATTTTGAGCGCAATAAAAAATGTCCGTTGACAAAGTTACAGTAATGTATGAATCACAATTGAATTGTGTTAATTATAACTGCAACCAAATTAATTGAATCAAGTAATATTGTTTTTTTCGAATCGAATTAATTGGATTGAATTATTTTAATTGAATTCGATGATTAATTGTATTAGATCTTTAAATTAATTAATTTCATTCACAATGTTTTGTTCGATGCAATTAATTAAATTAATGAAAATAATCTTTAAATCACGATCGTCGCACAGATTCCATACAATCAGATCAGATATGATTCCATCACTTAGATTTTTTTAAGCACACTTTTTCATTTCAAATCGAATTCTTTTTTCAATAAATGTATTTTTTTTATTTTTATCATATGAATAAAAATGTTCTTATGAAAAAGACGTTTCGAATTCGTACTCGATAATGGGACAGCCAAAAGTTCGAAGAACTCAATTTAGCAATAAATTCGATCATCATACGTTTCGTTTAATCGTCGAATGCATTGAAGGGTAACCGTTCATTCACCGAAGATACCAGTCGATAAAACAAATTGAATCTATTTCCATGCGAATTCATGAGAAAGAGAGCACACACACACACACACAATATACACAACACGATTAACGCGAGAAACGATACGATCGACGTGTACGCGTCAAAGATCGATTTATTGTAGGCTCGATTGATTGGAGATTTCGGTGTAAGAGTTTGCCGGGAGGGAAATAATTGAAACATGTACCTAGATAATCAATGTAGAATTATTATGAATTTAGAGTTAAATGAGAAAAAAAGGGTAGGTAGGGGAGGAGGGAAGAGAAGGGGAAAGTTGGCGAATTATACTCTTCGAGGCGATTATAAAGAGAAAAAAAAACAAAAATTCAAGAAAAAAAGAAAAAAACAATTAAACTGTGTATAATTATGTAAATGTATGTGAGATCGATAAGGCCGCCGCGTTTACGAAGATAGCGGCTCGAGTTTTTCTTTTCTCCTCGTTTATCTTATTTAATTTTTGGTTTTTCCTGTTTACCTTTTTTTTTTTTTATTTTTCATTATTTAATTTCACGAAGAACGCAAAATTTTATAGTGTTTCTTCGAAATCGTACTTGTAATTGTTTCTAAAGTCGACACGACGTTAATTAAGCTGATAATTCCTCCGCGAGGAACTCAAAAAAATAAAATTACACGCATATATGTACAGTGGGTGAAAAAAGTATTTGCATATCTCATTTTTGCTGTGTTTTTTTTTTCAAAGTACCTTTCGTGAAAAATAAAATGGTTTCGGTCATTTGCATATTTTTTCGAAACAAAAATTAAATAATTCATTTCATTTTTTAAATTACTTTAAAAAAAAGTTTTCGTTCGTTTTTTTTTTTTAATAAAATGCTTTAGTTCTTTCATGTATTCAATAGATTTTCTAAAATATCCACGTTGTTCCATATTTACAAAAATTTGGGAAAACAAAATTGCAAAAATTGAGGGAACAATTTTGTGCAAATTTTGCAAATACTTTTTTTATCTACTGTATATACATATATTTTTTCATTTGTTGGTAAATCTTTTTTAATTCTTTATATTCTTTTGTCTTATGACGCAAAAATTGTTGAAATAAAATTTGTTTATCGATCATGTCGTGCGTCGTTTGATATTCGCTGACAAGATATCTTTACGTTTCCTTCTCGTTTCTTCTTTCAATTATCTTTGCAGAATTCACATACCGTGCTTTTCTCATATATATTTCATTCATTTTGTTTTGAAATATTATCTCTTTTTTCTTCTCTCGGTCGATTCGACGACGTCGTTAATTTTGTTGTGGCTTGTTTTTTTTTCGTGGAGGATGCGTTAATTTTCGTTTGTTGAAAGAGAGGTCGGGTGGGAAGCGGTGATTTTCCATTTTAACGAAACTCGAAATGTTTTCCCTCTCGGTCTTGATAATTCGCGATTAAATCCGACATTATTTCCGGTTTGAAGAAAAAAAAAGGAGGAAACAAAAAATCACACTTTATACATGTATATATACGATATATACGGAAATATCGTAACAGTACGCCGTAGAAATAATATGTTGCATGTTGTTTATATAATATGTGTTTATAGGATTCCAAATCCTCTATAAATGTCGTGTGTGACGAACACTGCTTTCGCGAGGAATTTTTCACACCGCGGTCTCTCGATAAATTTTACGAAATTGAGAGAGAACGAAAACCCATTCGGAAGGTCATTAAAACGACGATAAATATTAAAGAAACTATGAAAAAAAATGCAAACAATAAAAAAATCATAAATAATTTCACATTTTGGGCTGTAAATCGAAAAAAAAGTCTTGAACTTATTCCAAATTAGATAAGTTTTTCGGCGGTTGATTTTTGCATCGATTGACGGGTCCATATATATTTTTTTTTTATTTCTCACATTCGACATTAAAATTTGTTCGTTTGATCGCTGTGTGAACGTATATCAATAATAAAAAATTTTTTTTTTTCGGTTCGAATCCTCGAACCATTTCACGATTTAATACGAATCCTCCATCACACGGATTAACCCACGTACAATGAGAAATTAATGTCGATGTCATCTCTATATATCGAAAAAAAATTATAATAATTATCCCCACCGGGTGGAGAGAGAAAAAGAGAAAGGGGGAAAAAGCAGTAAAACGTTGAAGATATTATAGAGAAAAAAAAGGTGAGAGAAAAGCGAAAAAAAAAAAAGAATTAACTGAAGAAAACGTGAAAAACGAGGGAGAGAAAGCGCGCACTGACAAACTATACTTTTGATCGTATAGCTAGTAAAAAAAACATACCATAGTAATAAACGAAGAAGAAAAAATTATAACTTAATTACAATGTGAAGAAAACTGAAAACGAAAAATCGAAAAAAGAAAAAATGAAAAATCGACAAAAAAAATCACAAAAATAACAGTTAAAGAGTTAAGTAAACGTAAACGCACGAATACTTGGTAAATTTTAGATGTGTCGCAACGCGGGGCTTCGATTGAGGGGCGAAATATGGCGACCGTGCTTATGGTCGTCCATTCATAGTACAAAGTTAAACAAACAAACAAAAATAATAATAAAAAGAATAATGTTTAAGACGTGATGAGAAGGAAGGCGAAAAAAAAAAAACATAAATATTATGGAACAATGACGAAATCGTCATCTTTGAATCGGCCAGAATGGTCGAGCCTTGAATTTTTGCGTTATTTCGAAGACACCTCTTTCTTTCTTTCTTCCTATTAATATTTGTTCGCATCGTTTCGTGGTGAAAAGAAAAGTTGAAAAAATAAACAAAAAATTCTGTGTCTCGTCCACTGGCCGAGACAATACAATCGACTTCACAATGTAACGTCACATCAAGTACAAACGCTACCTCACGAACACGATATAATTCTAATACAGGGTTGCACCGAGACGAGACTCTTTTTTTTCGATTGATAAGATATTGATAAATACATCGCTGCGTCTTCTGTACATAAATAACCGTTTGTGAACCGAAGATATTTCATGATAAACGAGAAGCTCATTGAACGTAGTTGAAAAAAAAACGAGTTGGGAGGAAAAAAAAAATTAATTAAAGAGTAAAGGAAAAAAAATAATAAATACAAATTATAGATGGAAATAAACAGGACGGATCAAGCGAACGTGGTGATACTCCGAGATTACGACAAAACATAGGAGACGAAAAAAAAACAAATTGAGAAAAAAGAAAAAAGAAAAACATGAATCGTATAAAAAAAAAATTAGTAATGGAACAAAAAAAAAAAGAAAAAAAAACGATGATATCGGGGCCACCGCGAGAACATTGGAGGGGCTTGCAGCCGTGCTCCTCTGCGAGCCCCTTCTCTCAGGAATAATGAAAACCAAGTACAAACTACAAAGTATAATAATCGTTAAGTATAATTCATACAATAAATAAATAATGGCAAAAGCGAAGAAAAAAGAAATAATAATAACAAACCGATGCAATAGCCGTGATTATCGAGTAAGAATTCATGGTCGGTCACCGTAATGTGCCGCCATACTGTTTTTTTTTTTTATTGTTATTTTTAATTCGTTACCAATTTTTCTCGGATTATGAGAAATTCGAGGAACTCGTTTCAATCTCAATTTCATCGTCATATTATTGAAATAAAAGAACATTTAATTGAACGCGAGAAAGTGACACCCCCTCTCCCCTCTTCCCATAATAACGTTCTCGATTCGTATTTCTCTTCGGGATTCACTTTACAAACAAAAAAGTCACATTTGTGCAACCATTTTTGTTTCATTTTCGTGGTGTACATAATCGGACTTTGGGAAAGAGTTACGAACTGTGCTCGCGCTTTGCGTAACGTGCCCTTAAATAGTGCGATTTAAGAGAACAGGGAGAAAGAAAGGGAGATACCTCGTACGAACCTCACAGATCCTTAATTATAATAATCTACGATGTAGAATTTTCAATATGCTTTCGATATGCAGCGTGACTGGTAATTCGACATTTTTCTTAGGGGTCATTCCAGAGGTTATTTCAATGAAATCAAGCCCCATCAACTAGGATCGGGCCACATTGAGTAGTTACTGAGTTACGATGTTTTTATAATGTTTTCTAAATTTCCGATCTGGTCATAAAAAAAAACTTACGAAAATTATTAAAAAATGTTGAAAAATGACTAAGTTTTGAAAATTCTAATCGAAATCAAGTTTTACAAACTTACTGATTACTTGAATTAATTCAATTTTGTTACGATGATTAAAACTCATTGAAAATAATTATAAAAGTTGTAACAACTTTTTTTTCAAAATATCTACTCCATTCTGTATATTCAACTGATACTTTTTCGAAAGCTAAAAAAGAGTGATCAAATGTTATGAATTTGAAAAAATGCATGTCTGACCGTCGCGTAAATTCACAAATGAAATCTTGTCATTCTGAGATTAAATAAATGTCAGGCATGAACTTTTTTGAAAATGTTAATTCTCATGCGTTGATTTTCAAAAAATTATCGAATACATATTTTGAGTGGAGTATTTCTGTTTCTGTTGTTCCACAAGGCAAATTTCGAAACATCGCAAAACCGTCCTATCTCATTAACTACTCAGTTTTAGACGTTTCATTAATGGGCCTTCAGGGAATCAAATTACCGGTCACCCCGTATATAGACCGCTCCTTTTTTTTTCCATAATTTATTTATTTATGTTTCTATGCGCTGGACGCGTTCATGTTACGTAATAGCAACGTTAAAAAATATCCTTATTCACCTTAATCGACAAGCGAAGAGAGTACACTTATCCCTTGATACATACGTATATATACACACGACACACATATAAATATATATACATACATACATACTTATATATATATATATAAGTAGGTATTATCTATATATATATAATACTTTAAGACAAATACTTGTTAGTTGATAAGAGCCCCGATGTCGTAGTCCCGCAGTGCGATAAATAAACAGCAAGAGAAAAAGAAACGCAACTCAATTTCGATAATCCCACGATGAGGAGGTTCAGGCATTGGCTTGGCTTTCCGAAATCCTCGTTGCGCCTGGTCCGGATTTAACTCAATATTACTTTCGATCATTGCAAAGTAAAAAAACGTATTTCGATTAGCACTATTTTCGAAAAGCAAGGCGGAAAGAGAAAAACGCATTCTTTTGGAATGTTCGTCGATATTGATTTGGCGAGTAAAAAAGAAAGGGAGAAAGAGAGAGAGAGAGAGAGGGAGAGAAAGAGACTCGAGCCAGGTGAAACCAGCGACGAAGAATGCCTCGTACTCGTATACTAAGAAGTGGTTACCAATTTTGTTTAAGTAGATCGGAGATATTTACTTTTTTTTTTGTTTTTGTTTTTTTTTTTTTGATTTAATTTAATTTTTTTCTTTACTTTTTCGTTCCTCTCCCTAGATATCACATGGACGTTTGAGAGAGGTCATTTGTTTCGGAATCACTGCGGGCAATGTGTGCGGTGGGATTCGAGTTTAGAACGAAAAAAGAGGGAATAATACGCGAAATAATTAGTATCCGCGATAGCGACGTGATAAGTGTTGTCGAGCGGTGATTCCGTCGTCGTGGAGAAAATTCGTTATCTACGATAGATTAAAAGAAGATAAAAGAAAAAAAACGGAATTATTGAAGAAAAATCAAGAAGAAACGAGACGAGAAGAGTTTCTCCGCGAACCATAGTTGTATTTTCTAAATACCGATGGCACCCTTTTTACATTATTAGAATTTATTTTATTTATATACGAGTGATCGAGAGTGAAAGAGACCGTTGAAAGCGATGAAAAAAAAAAAAACGAATAAAAAACGAGAAGAAATACAAAACACAAATTATTGCGAATGTTTGTGCGAGAGGTAACGGAGTGATTGGAGATGGAATGGATTGAAAATGGAGAAAACGTCGAGCTCTGCCACCTTAATCTTACCGGACCACTGGCGGGACGATTAAAGAAAGAAAAAAAAAAGAAATTTATCCTTATGATTATTGAGCGAGACAGAGAGGGGAGAGGAAGTAGAGAGAGGAAAAAGGGTGATGGGAATAAAGAAGAAGAAACAAAGTTATGTATAGAATTGTAAGTTCCTTTCTTCTTTTTTTTTTTTTTTTTTTTTTTTTTTTTTTTTTTTCTTTCGTTTTTTAACGATTTCGGTGCATGTCCCTGAATCTGGTAAAAGGGTGGCAGAGATCCACGCTAATCAGTTGAGTGTAACTCACGATTTTTTTGTTTGTATAATATTAATCGAAATTTCATATAGATTATTAATAATTGTTCAATTACTGTAAGACAAGAAACTTTACCATTAATTATAAATTACAAAAAAAAAAGTTCACTTGTCTTTCAAACTCCGTCCACGATCCTTGCAATTTTCCCCATCCCGAAAATGTTATCACATATAATACTCGTTTTTCCTAACGAGTTCCCACGTCGAAATCTCGAAATTTCTGTTGAAACTGTATTCAACCCCTTAAGAAATAATTTCTCAAAGGCTGTGATTCGTCATACTGATTTTAGCAGTCAATAGGCAACGAAGAAACTTTGATGGTTTTTACCTAAAAACTGATAGAACTCTTATACCAATTCCAATTTCAACCTCTTAAGGGATTCTGAAGCCTTTGAAGCACGTAATTCTTAACTTTTAATTGAAGGCGTAAACAAGATTTTTTATTCGTTCATCTTAAAAAAATTACGAATTTTCTATTTACATTTTTTGTTTTACCCCTTAAGGGAAAAATTTCGCAAAATCCTTCATTAGTAGGTGCTTACATCGCAAAAGAAATTTATTGTCAAAACTTGACGGAAGTGTGTGTAGCAGGGTGTTGCTGGGGCAGTCAGTCAGAGTATGTTCTTTTGTGTATAAGAATCTAGAATAGAAGGGTAGAAAAATCTTTGTATAGAAGTTCGACATTTATCCACGGAGTCTTTGCTACAGTGAATTAATTACAAGTATCTAATTATTATAGTACAAATATTACCGTAATGTAGCAAAATAAAAAATATTAAGCACCAAAACACATTTGGTCATATGAGAAATGGCTTTATCGACTGCCTGTAATATAGCTACGTTTCTTGACTTCCAAGGTAAGTTACCAACTAAGCAAACATACCCAAGTTCCAAAACTCTCTTCGAGAAATCGATGTGTAAATACATTTCCAACAGGAGGTACGTACGAGAACAATTGTCTGAGTAAAAAATTGTCTTTTGGTCCTAGTCTACATTATCGTACGGGCACTAGCAAAACTACATTATCATAAATCGTAAATCATCGTATGATAAAAAATTACCATAATGTAGCAAAATAAAAAATACGAAGCATAAAAATATATTCGGTCATATGGGAAATGGCTTTATCGACTACCTGTAATATAACTACGTTTCTTGACTTCCAAGGTAAGTTACCAACTAAGCAAACATACCAAAGTTCGAGAAACCGGTGTGAAAATACATTTCCAATAGAAGGTACGTACGAAAATAATTGTCTATGAAAAAAAATTTATCCTGGTCTACATTATCGTCTCTGCACTAGCGAAACTACATTATCATAACCGTAGGCATTATTCTTGAAGCAGAGCTCAATCCTACCTTTATCCCACTGCACCATTAAGGGAAGGACGAACACGCTGCGGGCCACCTCGAAATTTCAAAAGCCAATTTCTCCCAAACCATGAAACCGATTGGTATGAAATTTATTTTGTGTACTCAGGAGGCTTGCGCTAAGAGGAACATGCTCGGCATTTTCCGAAATTTTGAAAAAAATTGTGCAGTCTGTGGTTACCATGGGAGAAATTGCGAGCTACACTTCATTGTATTGCACTTTCACAAATTTGCCGAGCATAAGGTTCTGAAGCGGTGAAGAGTATACACTTTGAGCTTTTATTCATCGATTTTTATGAAAAAATGGCAGAGAAATTGGCTTTTGAAAATATTCACATAAATGTGACAAAAGTGTACCACCAGAGCGCAAAATCTTATCAACCGCCAAGAAAATTCAGTTCAGCGATTTTCTTACAGGCGGCGCAGAGAGTTCTCAAGTATCAATATATTTTTTGACAGGTCGGAAGCAACAGCTGTAATCTCAAATGTTTCGTTTATTTGATGATTTATTATCGTCTCATAGTTTATGACATTCGTTGATAAGGTGTTGTGTTTTGTGGCGGTGTGCTAAAGCCATAAAAAAAACGATGTCGATGCTTCGAGGCCGAAACGCGAGCGTGGCGCCATCAGTCGGTAGTGACTCGCAGCTCAAAACTGCATAACTGTCACTACCGACGTAACGAGGGGCCGCGTCGAAAGTTTCCAGCGTGTTCGTCATTCCCTTAATTGTATAATCTTACGTTTCTTATTCTTGCAGATAAATTTCACACTGCGCAATCTACAGCTAAAGACTCGAGGCCGATCTTGTAAACTCGTCTTTAAATGTAGAAAATATACTTAACCATCCGCCGATACGTTACCGACTATCGGTACACCTCCACTATCGTATCTACACAAAAACTACATACTCATAACTCATAATACTAATCATAATCATAAATTCTACCGATGCAATTGAGCTAATTGCGACACGTGGCTTATTTCCGTCGGTAACCTACCGATTAATGGTAATCTGCACACTTTACGATCAACAGACAGAGACTTAAGGCTGTTCCCAAAAACTCGGTCGTCCTGAAATTTAATCGAATTGAATTTTCAACATGACCTTATCATCGGTCGGTAACTTACCGCCTGTCGATACCATTCCACGAAGATATAAACCGTGCGCAACGAGTACAATTTCTGATGAAAAGTACACTTCTATTTTTATCACACTGCAACATTAATATCCTCAGAGGACGGTTACGGTCTATATTTAAAAATAGCCCATCGACGTGATAAATGCACTCCTTTCGCTTCACTACAAATTAGACCTCTATCGCTTTTCCGCAAATCAGTCGAACCCTGATTGAATCCTCGCCTCGGATCTTTGAAACTCCCGTGACGTACCGTGACAAACGAAAAAACGAGGAGCGAGTCGAAAAAAAAAAAATCTATGCGACGCGTGGACGGTTTAATCGAGTGTTAAATTATCGGTCGGTTGTTCGACAAAAAAGTTGGCGTGACGTGGAAGATCGTGAGTGTCCTTGGCTAATCCGCATGGTCACCAACAGTGTGTGTGGGAATCGAGGTAGGACAGCCCACGTAGAAGGGTTGCGATCTAAGGCATCGAATGCAGGTGCATGCGCGTTACGGTTTTCAGGGACCAGGGATACCGAAGAGTCCTGGTGCGCCTGGATTTCCAGCCCGGGACGTAAAGTGAAATTTTAGTTGGCCTCCAGACCGCATGGCACCGCCACCGGTCATCAAACCTCGAGGTATCCAACTATTTATTGTATGGAGTGATTTCGAGGTCTACGCGTCATTCAACGATATTCCTATTATTAAGTGGGAAACGAGTGGGTGCTAACGACTCGTGGATCTGTGAATCTCGACTACCTTTGCGAGAACACCCTCGACGTTCGTTCCACGTAGGTTATGCCTGTTGCGTGTTTACTCGTTACGCTTGCTCTTGACACGTGTTTTCATCGCCCGTCTTCTTGTCTCAAATTCAATAAAAATTAATTTTCAAATTGTTCAATTTAATTGCTGGAATGGAATTTTTGTTCTTTTGTTCTTGAATTGAAAACAAGATTATGTTCTATAGTGTAAAAAGATTTATTTTTGAGTTAATAAACGCGAAAAAAATCTTTGCAATAATTTATTATAATATTAATAACTGTTAATTGAATTTAATTATAAGTAATTCAATTATCCATTACTTATTAATTGAGAATTAATACTGAATAGATGTAAACGAACTACCATAATTATTAATTCGTAATATAGATTATTTTCGTATTGAAGATTATTAATGATTAATTGGTACAAAATAATTGTAGACAATGTTATACAGTACGATGTAGCAATTTGTTTACTTTCGTTGAAAAATTGAACGAAATGATAGATGTTATAAAACTAACGAATGATTTAATGTCGTCAAATAATTAGTTTAATTTCATAGCATAATAAAACTAAACTAATTATTTCATGAAAATAAACGTAATGCGTTTAGTTTTGTTATTTAATGGAAGTAAGCAAATTATTCAATCAAACTCACATATTCGTTACTTTAAAATGTCAGGAGGGAACATTACCAAATTTCCCTAGTGTAGTCGTAAATGAATAAATATTTGATAATCCATAAAGTAATCGCTAATAATCAGTTTCGTCTGTACAATACAGTTTCATCTCAATAAGTATATAGAACACTTGTTTTCTATAAAAAAAAAACAATATGATAATGAAAATCCACCTGAATAAATCCACCTGAAAAAAAAAATACCTCATTACCTACTACCTATATAATTATATCGAAGCAACAAAAAAATGTGCAGTAATGAGGGATTTTTTTTTATTCAGGTGGATTTTCATTATCATTATTATCAATATGATTAAAGAGACATGGCCTGGTGAGAGATAACGAGTGTAACCACGCCACGCTTTGGAAGGATGATGGATTGATACGATCAGTGGCGAAACGATAATGGCAAAGATTATCTTCAGGCAACCCTTAATTATCCCGTAGACGTTGACGATAAGCGAGTTGATTTCATGAGCGAGTATATTTTCGTAAATTTTGCTCACGGGAGGGCGAGTCCCTCGACAAAGAAAAATGTAGACAAGCGGAAAGTTGAACAATCGATTCACGGTTCGCGTCCTAACGAGAATCGAACCTAAAGGGGGAGAACAAAAAAAAGTATCGTATAGGCGACAGTTAATTAAGGAAACTGGCGACCTTGAATTCTTTTCGTTTAATTGCTTATAATTAAACGTTTCCTCTCGAGCGGGGGATGAAATTTATCGAGTGAAGGGAACTAAAAAAAGGAATGTTCCGCGACGTCATAAAACCGAGGTCTTTCGGAAAATGTTGCTTATGGCCCGATCTCCGAATTATTCAAACCCCTTGTCCGAAAGATGAGACGTTGCCACGTGACCTGAAATTCTGATCAAAACATGATCTCGTTGACTCGAGATTAAACTTTCCACTGATATATAAATTGGAGCCTTATATATGCGATTTTGACGATTTTTTGAGATACATTTTCAGAAGACACGAACAAAAATAATTAAATTATTTTTATTTACAATTTAATATTTGGACGCAATTCTTCAATACAAAGCTTTTATAAAAATTATTTTGTTATTTACTGATTTATGGTATTCATGGATGGACTATGGGGCGAAAAACGTAATTAAGTAATAAATTAACACTGAGCAAAGTTTATTTTTATTTTTTAGTAATAATGGAAGACAATTTTGACGATCTCAACATGTACTTGACTCAGTTTTCTCAGTACATCTGTTCCAACTATCAGATAAATAATGTATAATTTATTGTATTTAGTTAATACGTTCAGATAATTTCATCATTATCGATAATTACACCAAACCTTAATTTATTTTGAATGTTACAAAGTTTGTTCATTAATGTATGGTCAACATGAAGCAATTTCATCATTTAATTTATCATACAGTAAATATTTCTAAGCTAATATTTCATAAATTGACTGGTAAACGCTACAATACAGTATGTTTATTTGAAATTTAGCCTAATCAATAGCCCAATGTTACAATATTAAATTTATATACGATCTTGAAAAAGTGACTGTATTGAATTCATATATTCATAATTTCTAAATTATTTCATGTAAGATTGTAAAATAAATAATGTATTAATATTCTATTAATAACTATCGTTTCTCAAATTATCAAGAATGATAGCGATTTTTTCATATCCATTCAGTCTCATGTCCATTTTAGTTTAATATTAATTTACTCTAATGTCCATTGTTAATACCTTTTATTCATATGACTATAACAACTAAATGATTTACTAAAAAATCGTAAATAATTCATATATTATTATTCCATGGATAACTGTCACTATTTAAAATTTTATAAATTTCGGCGATTTGTATATCCATTGAATAATACCCCACGCGAGCAGAAAAAAAATTACAGAGATATCTTTGACCATAAAATGATTCTAACAAATTCCTGGTGCACAAATCGAATTTTCACTACATTGCTAATTGATAAAGGACACACCAACGATAAGATAAGAGAATTCCCGGAAACTGTCAGTTTCGCTGACATAAAGGTCATTAAGTCAGGCTCACAATACCAGAATTCAATCTGTCAGATTGAACAGCCCTTTTTCGTCACTTTTGTGCATCCTTCTGGTACCCGTATGCAATAATTTCATAATCTCCTGTACGTATGTTTGTAATAAGAGAAATTCACAGTAATCGACAGTTCGTTCCGGCGGTTGGCCGCGCTTGTTGCCAAACGAAATAGCGTCGATGGATTTCCACCAGCTGCGATTTATTTTACGCGTCCGAGCAGCACGCTCGAATCGATTGAACCTCGATGTGAAATGGGCAATTGTCATCGCAAACTCCGTCATTTCCGGTAGTCGCTGTGGGAAATCCGGTAATTCGGCCTAAATTCCATCCCTGTGGATTTCGCATTTTAACGGTGAATTTTAGTCTCACCAAACGCCAATGGAAAACCATCAAACTCAACGGTGAATTAACCTGGCTAGATCGACATTCAAATCCATGCAGAAATTTCGTAGTTAATTGCCGTGATTGCGTTCCGTTTAGCGCGTCAAGGAAAATTCTTCGCTCAGAAATTGTGCAACGCCGAGTTATTCGATTGGAAATCACATTTGAGAACCTTTGAGGTCAAATTAATCTCGGGCTTACGCAGAAAGCGTCGAACATGAATATTACATTTTTATTCCACAGCTTTCCGATCGATTCCCTCGTTTTTCTTCCGGCAGAAAAAAACAATTATTGGCAGAGAAGGGAGGGGGGCAAGGCGAGCACATAATTTGTTTAAAAGAAACGATATGTCGACTAAAATTTCTTAAATTTATTGTTCTTTCGATTTAATTGAAATTAGTCTTTGTTGTTGATATCAAATGAAGCATTGCTCAAAAAGTATTACGAACGATGTAGGAATTTTATCCCGACAAAAAAAAAATATTTTAGTGAAAAAGAATCGTACAACAGTTTACGAAACGCAGTTTCGAAGCCGATCGATCCATCCTCATTTTTATTTTTTAATTTTTTTTTGTGGAATGTTTTTTCTACCCGGCATATCATTTTCAAAATGCCGTTATTTTCACAATCCTCGCAGTTTGCAATGTCGTGTAGTGGACTTTGAAAAGTAGTTATGTACGGGGAAAATCTTTGAAAAGGACACCATAATGTTCATTTCCGCTCTTTTTTAAAACGTGAAATACGTTTTCACAGAAACCTGTCGTTTTTTTTATTAAAAAAATTAAATAATTCTGTAAAAAATTCAATATTTTTTAGAATCATAACTAAAGCTAATAATGTCCTTCTTAAAGATTTTATCATTAAATGGTGAGATTACCATTTATGAAAGGTACGCGATTTTGCAAAGTGCGAAAAACGTCGTAAAACCGATTTTTTCAAAATGACGTGACGGGTAAAAAATAATTGTAATGAACATAAAAAAGTAAAATGAAACTGGCTTTATCGTATTCAAAATCTCGTTTGGTGATCAGGTTTACAATTCTTTTTCCCCGAGATATTCAATTTTTTATCCGGATAGGAACCGTAGAGGGTTATTAATATTTTGAGCAAGGCAGTTTAATATATTGTATTCAGAACAATAATAAACAATGCGTGATAAAATGGGAAAATTATAGTTTAATTCCATATTTAATTAAAAATTAAGATTATATTATACAGGGTTACAGGAAAAGTCGTGATACATCCGTTAAGAGCGTGGAGTACCCATCATTTCTGACAGATTTCACTATGAAACACCCTAACCTAAACTTAACCCTTTTCGAGATATTCGACTTTTAATTTTTCATTGAAAATTGCCGATTTTTCGGCTACTAAATTTAATTTTGTTTATTTTGTGTATCATTATTATTATTATTGCAGTTTTACATATGCAATAAGATGCTTTAAGACGTCAATCATTAAAATAGTGCATAAGTTAATTAAATAGGCTGTAATAGACAATTGAAAGTTAAAAATTTAAAAAAATATTAGGTAGTTTATTTTTCTCTAAGAGATATCTAAAAAAAATATGGCACTTGTTCGGCAGATACACCAGTCGATATTTTTTCCCGCACTTAAAGTTTGATAACTCTGGCAAAAAAAAATATATTCGAAAATCCAAAGCGGTATTTTAAAGAAGATATATCAGGCTTCAGTTTACTGTATTTTAATTTTTTTTCAATTTTTTTTCTACCCGGTACGGATTTTGGTACGTGGCCGTTTTTAGGGATTTTTTCGACCCTCGCGAATCCGGCGCCGATTCTAAGAACTATTATCGAAAATGCTGACCCAAACAAAATCACACATCGTTGCTTTTTCGTGATTATTTTGGCCAAAAATAATACCGTAATCATCCCTCAGCCACCTTGACATGACCACTCGCGAACTTTTTCCGTTCCCAAAACTGAAAAGAGCCATGAAAGGACGGACATTTGCCACGATTGAGGAGATAAAGACCGCATCGGTACAAGAGCCTAAGGCTGTACCATAAAGCGCAGATCAGAAGTGCTGCAACAAGTGTATTATATCTGAGGGAGATTACTATGAAGAGTAACAAATAGATATTGACTAATGAATGAATATTTTTTTAGAAAAATAAAAGTATTTTTTTAAAAAATCTCTTACATCACTAGACCTTCCCCTTTTACATAGCAACAAATTTAAACGACTCAAAGCAAGTGAACACCGTTGAATTGGTGTTGACATTAGTAGGAGAATTTCGGGCAAAGTGAATAACTTAACCTGTTTTCGATTATTATCGTTTCGTCATTACTGGGGGAATTGAAACAAATATTTATAATCAGTGTTTATTTAATGAACTTTCGGAATAGTATAACACTTGCCATTAATATTCATTAAATTATTAGTTATAAGCCAAGTTAACAACAGTGGCTTGCTATCCACCTTGCCCAGGACCCCGGGTGAAGTGGATATGTACCATGGCAAGCAACATTATTTGGCATAAAATTAAACTTACAAACAAAATACACATTGAAGATTAGAAGAACACTTTTGAATTTAATTTAAATTTAATTCAAATCAACAGTCCGTATTTTTTTACATAAATAACCTTATGCAGTCTGCATGACATTCTTACTCCGAGTACTTGGCACTGCCTTTTTTAAATATCTATTCACCATCTGCCACGACAAAAAAACATAGTAAAATACATAATTCCATAAAATTATATAACTCGTGATGATCGGACGAAGTGAATACAGTATCCACTTTGCCGGATCCGCTGTGCCCTTCGGATACATTTTTAAGGTTATCCCAGATCATTCCACAACCAGTCAATCTAACCTTGTCATCTATATGCAGTTGAACGCTACATAATCATGCATTAAATTCCCCGAAAAATCAAGAACATGGCACGAATGACATAATAGTTATAAACGAGCCATTTTCCCCTATATACAAAAGCACACGAGCCTTAATTGATCGACGTAAGATCACCAAATAAGGCCTACCTTAACTTTTTTGTTTCCTAACTAGCAGGTTTATAATAAAAATGCACTGGTAATTTGAAATACTTATATTTATTTATTAAAATTTGAAATAAATGAAACAATATTGCTTTATAAACAAAAATCACACTTTTATGATAACAAATAACTAAAAAGTCACTTTGGCCTTATTGGGAACCCTGTGTCTTAATAAAGCCTTAATAAAAACAAGTAAGCATTCCACTTCTTAATAAATACAAAACGTTGTCAATACTTATTTTAAATCTAATGAGATTCTATTAATTACTTTTGGTTATTTTAGATCAGACTTAATGAGTTTTTTATCATGTAAAAATACGAGTACTATATTAATCAGCCTTTTTCATCTTTTTTTTAACAATCTCCTGTACAGTAAAAAATTTTATTAGCGGATGTGAGCCCAACACACAGCTCATGATACCAAACGCTATACGTAAGACATTGTCGCATATTATAAACTCGATTTTTTTTACAGGCTGGACATATTATATAGGCTTTTATTAGGGCATGGCACATGGGTAAACAAAACCACAATTATATGGAATACACCGATATTACAGCTTTTTTACTTATGTGAGGATATGGTTAAACGTATAATTATCCTATAGGACAAAACACAGCATTATTTTTTAATTTTTATTCGTGTACGAATAAAAATAAAAATACTTACTGTTTACTCTGCCAGAATTTTATAAAAACAGGCGTGCGCTCCGCGTCGTGGTTGTTTTCGACTGCAGGTTCTAACACGCTCGCAGTACGGGCTGCTTGCTGTGCTTGTGTGCGTTAGTTAATGTACACGCACACTTCTGCAAACATTGGCGGCCCTTTGAAATCGTGAAGCGGGAATTTTAGAAAATAAGCCTTATTAGGACATAGGCATTATTTGGGTCACCCACCTTACAATCTGACTCCGAAAAGTGCAAAGTTACTAACTTAAAAAATGCTGTAAAGGAGATGGTATCTAGTGTTCCTAATTCTCGAAAGTAAAAGATTGCTAAACTCTCTAACCCTCAAAATAAAAAAATATCTTAAATCCGTTCAGGCAGGATCCTGCTTTGGCAGGTTCAAAAAATCGATTTTTCTATTGCTTAAATATATTTGTTTTGTATCTGAGACTGTGTAGGCAAAGTTATATAGGTTAATTCGAAATTATCCCAAAGATACAACACTGAACGCAGTGGGGTATCGAGCAGGTATACGAGCGCCCGTAATCTTTAAAGCCAGTTTTCTTGAGTTTTCGGTTTTACGATTTTCGAAAACCAATCAAAACAAACTAAGGATTGTTAGCTTCAGTATTGTTTTCTTTAATGTTTGAACTAAAAACATTTCCGAAAAAATTCTTAACAATTTTTTTAACCAGTTGAAATGAGTTTTTTTTTTACAAAAAGCTGTTTTTTTTAAACCCGAGAAAACGTTCAAGTTTGATAATTTTTTAAGTTATTCTTAGTTCATATAGAAGAAAAATAAATTAAAATGAAAATGGTGTTAGGTTTTTTGTTTAAGATGAAAATTGCGAGCTCCATCTGTCGGGCCGATTGGAAACAGTTACACATTTTTTGTCCATATCGTTAAGTCTGGTATTATTTAGTTTTTATTTTAGTCATACCAACGGTAGACGGCAGAGTGCCTGATCCGACTCATAAGTATAAATGTAGTCCAGGCCGGGGGACATAAAGTGTTTCTCACCCTACGGGGGGGGGGGGGGGGGGGGGGGGGGGCCGGCCCCGGGCGGGGGGCCGCCTCATCGAGGCGGGCCGATACCGTAGGTACAAGAGTAGTCAGAGCCGAAAGCAAAAAAGCGTTTCACGCCCAACAGAAAGCTGATCCAGTTACTGGATCAGCGCTGTATCACAGAATACGGTTTGTCGGATCCAGTCTCGTTCAAACAGGTATCTCCATTTCTAGTTGGGATCATTATGAATAGTCGACAACATATTGCAAAACTCAATACATATTTAGTTTTTTTTTAGGTAATTAACAACAATAAAATGGTCTGAACGTGTTGATTAAGTTTAACAATAGATACATTTTTTCTTGGACAGTTGGACCAGATATACAGTCACTGATAAAACCTTAATTGAGCACATGACGATATCGTCGAGTTTAAATTTAATTTAAAGTAGAAAGTTAACATTTTAAGTGTTAATTTATTATTGAAATAGCTATTTGTAAGGCCAATTGATAAGTAGGATATGATCTAATATATTTACAATTTCGCCATTCTGAACAAACTTTTTGCAGTCCATCCAGCAATACCTTTAATCACTGAATGAAAATAAAAAATGGATAATTCTATAAATAATTTTATAATTCTATACAAATTATACGGATGTCTAAAAATTCTATGACTGAAAAAAGTATATCATATACGACATGATCTAGACTTGTAAATTAACGGTATCCCATTTTGGACTGACATTTTATCCGACGATCTATTTAGTAATACTTTAAACGGAGTTATCAAAAGAGGAAAAAAAAGATGTGTGACCAATATCATTTTTTCAGTCGTTGTCGAAAGAATAAAAAAAGTTGTGTGATTCAATATCATTGCTTCAGTCGTTGTCAAAATAATAAGAAAAACGTTGCGTGATACAATACCATTTCTTCTATTACGATTATTCCAGGTATCTTAACCGTCCATCAGTCGACCATACGTGGATTGTTCGAGGGTTGGAGTGGAATTTGCGTAATCGTTATCAGATGGGTACCGTGGTATGCCTACCAACGAGCAAGGACTCGGTCGTTCGATTCTTTCTGGAGTGTCTACCAAGGCCAACGAGATCCGAGTACACCCCACTATACAGGGGGATAGTCAGCCGTTCCGGAGGTAAGTGCCATTCCATTAATAACATTTTTCATCGAACCAATATCAGTTTATTCATATGAAATGTTGAGTAGCAAAATTACGGTATTGGATGAATCAACGAACGTTCAGGAAAATAATATAAATAGACGACACTTTGGAATCACCAATTCGTGAGATTGTTAATTAATGAAGGATTTGTCGAAATTCGTCTATTAGGGTGCTGTAGAGGATGTGAAATTGCCTCAAAATCCGTTATTTTTGTATTTAAGACTATGAAAATTCGTATGCAACGTTTTGATTGAAAATTAAAAAGGGTTAAGAAAGGGTAACGTGCTTTTGAAAAACGAAAAGGGGCGGAATCGGGAGTCCAATTTTGGGTTGAAGTTTAGACATTTTTTCAAGAAAAAGATCATTAAACTTGACAGCAAGCATATTAGCTATAAATTCAGGATGATGTATGTCAGCTGTATTAAAATATAAAAACACACATCCACAAATAAATTGACATACAATATAAATATATACGGGGTATTCCACGTCGATTCGACCTGAGTCTGACCCATCACCTCTCCGATTTGACCCGCGATTTTTATGTTATTGTAATATCTCTGAAAGGCAGTCGAGAATTTGTTTAAATTTTTTCGGACCGATTTTACTTCACGATATGTTTAATAAACAAAAAATTAACGTCCATATTTAAAAATCGGAAAAAATCCCAAAAATCCTGTGTCACATATCAAACACTGTGAGCGTTGAGAGAAAGTGGGCGCGCGTGAAAATGTGCGCAAATGTTCAGGCCAGTTTTGATAATCCCTGGTATATCGTAGATTGTTATTATTTTTCCAAGGTGACCCCGCATCCACCCATCACAAGCAGTATTTATAGTTTTTTTAAGGGTCCAAAGACGGATCGATCTAAGGGCTGCAGTTTGTGCGAGCAGTGTGAAGGAAATGAAAGCAAAGTGATTCAATTTTCTTTACAAAAATTTAATGTGTTGACGTGGATGTGCGATGAATGGTTATCCAGATCTAGTAGAACTCTACGGTTCGAAGAAGCATTAGAAAATTTCTTAAAATGTTCGAGAAATACTAGGAACGATTCATCTGCATCCAGCCTGAAGGATTTGCAGTCCCAATGGATCCTATTGGCCCCTCTCGAATATAATAATCGTAATAACGAATCCGTGGAATTATAAACAAAGGAGGAATTTTATTGCCCAAGGCATTTACTGCAAAAACAACCCAAACAAATGTCCTTCGTTTATCTGCAGTCAGAGCTCCTTGTACACTTGCCGTGTGCCACGTCTTGCTACTACTTTATTCGGTTTTTGGACGGTGGTGACGACTGTTTCGTCGATGTTATATATATCCTATTGTTTGCGAATTTATCGTAACAAAGACATCCGATTAACTTCGTATATTTCGTCGAAAGTAATTTCAGTGCTTTTAATAACCAAGAAATGTAGGTTATTAGAATTAATTTTTTATAGTTCACCTTTTTTGATACATTTACAATTAAAATGATAACCATACATGAACCTGATAAAACGAGATTTCCAGCTAGCCGAGTTGGTGTCGTTTTCAAATTTCCTCGAAAATTTATAACAATCTGGTTCTTTCGTGATGCCCTGCTTCGAATAATTCTCTTTTAATGACGTGGGATTTGTTGGGCACTCGATGAGACAGTGTCAGCTGTCCTACAGATCTAACTACGTTTCTCCAGTGCTCGGATATCCACCAGTTCAACGACGGAGTGTCGTTAAACACAACTTAACGCTAAAGTTGTCGTTAATCTGAGGCGAGATTAGCATCGAATTCAATTAAACTTAGAACATAGTTAGACTAACTGTGGTTTCTGCCGAGAGCTCATGATATTGAAATAGTGCCCGGGGTAGGTTTCCGCTTTCGTCTACCTACCAAAATTAAGGCTGTGCATATATATACACACAAATATATATATATCCTCAAGGGTATACAGCTGTTCAGAGATAAGTGATAGTACAATTGAGTTTTGAAGTAGAAAAAATCATCCATGTGTTTACTTTTCGAAAACAAAAATGCCACCACGTTGTGCAGCATTTCTAACGTACGATTTTTTAAATAGTAATAAAATGTTCGGAAATAATTATTTCTCACGAGCAAACATTTTTTTCACAATATTTCTATTTGTTTCTCTGAGCTCGTAAAAAAAATGTCCTTTCGTTTCTTTTTATATATTTTACAATTGAGTTTCGAGGAAGAAAAAATAATGTGTAAGTTGACTTGTCCAGAATACAATTGGAAAATCATTGTTTTTAAATTCAGATGAACCTATGAGATTTGATATGATCGTACTATCGTGACATAGATTTAAAACTAACTCACCCTTAAACCTGTCGAACAGTGACTTTGCGAAAAAAAGGGAGCGATTTATCACGGAGTCTTTTCGTTGGCAGGATCATTCACTCTTAGAAGCTTTCGCACGAAAGTATATGTTGCCCGAATAAAAGCCGGCCCAAGTTGGAACTGCAAAAGTTCGATGTGAGTTCGCGGGGTGTAGCTTGAAAAGTTAAAAAAAAGTGATACTTGTGACATGGGCGCCTTCGGTTTTTTCGAGGCCCTGAATAACACTTTTTTTTCTTTGGCCTCAATTCTAGGGGGTTTCAAGTTGGGAAAGATATCAGGGAAAACGACCGCGTCCTTGGGTCACAAAAAAGATGAGATGTTTCGTACTGATTATATTCTATCGAACCTTCCTAGAATGTTTTTTACTCAATTATTATTTATCAAGCTGCAAAAGTCTGGAATTAAGATTTTTAAATTAATGTAAATTTTAATTAGGTGTCATTTTAGATAAAGAATTTAAAGATAGTCTCCGATGCCCTGGGCTTTATACACTACATTTGAGGAATATTTATGAAATTTTTCTTTCGAAGGGTTTCCGGTACTGGCATAATACAAGGGTCCATATTACCTCACGAACATCTGAGATGAATAGATGGGGCAATATGGACCCCTGCGACGTATTGCAGAGAACCATATTACCCCACGAGAGCCCAATACCAGTAAATGGGGCAATATGAACTTCTGTGTCATATCAGAGGGGTCCATATTACCCCACCGATACCTGAAAAGAATAGATAGGCCAATATGGGATACCTGTGGCATACCGCAAGAGTCCATATTACCCAACGAACATCTTAGCCGAATTGATGGGGTAATATGGATCTCTGTGATTATAGGTGTAGTAAAAAGAAGTCCATCATTTTCTGGCGTCAACCAATGACAAACTGAGTCAACCAATTATAAAGCTGTCCAAAAGTTTATTTAGTACGAAAGTTCATCTTTCCAATACCATCAAGTGTAACCCGATCGAACTTATACAACGCTAGATCCAGATAACTAAAGCCATCTATTGGAAAAATCATGGATTTCTTTTTACTACACCTAATATGCCACTGGGGTCCATATGACCCCACGAGAGCCCAATGCGAATACATGGGGCAATATGAACCTCTGTGGCATACCAAAGGCATCCATATTACCCCACCAACGCCTAAGGCGAATAGATAGGGAAATATAGATTCCTGTGGCATACCACAGGAGTTCGTATTACCCCACGCACATGCAAGACGAATAGACCGGACAATATCGACCCCTGTGACAAATCGTCGGGGTCCATAATACCCCAGGAGAGCCCGATACGGGAAGATGGGGCAATATGGACCCCTGTGACATACCAGAGGAGTCCACTTTGCCCCACTAACTCAAAAAACTCAGAAATGGACAATACTATCACGGATCCCTCACCCCTGTTTCATATTGCCCCACCTATCGTTATTAGCTGTTCGTGGGTTAATATGGACCCCCGTTTCCTATTGTACTATCTATTTGGCTTAGGCGTTCGTCTTAGGCTCCTGCAACGACTCAGAAATACGGCTCATCTAATAAAAATCATTTAGAAGGTGGATCCATTTAGAAGTGGATCAAGAAATCGTTTGTGTATGGATTTGGATATAAATTTACGAGATTTTTCACTATATATTACGAAAAATATTATTACTCAAAACATTTATAAACTTCCTTGCGAGCAAAAGTATTAAATTAAATTGAATGTCATTTAATTTAAATGGACTAGTCAAATTATTGGCACAGATCCATTTGTGGTCGTGCCTTAATTTATAAAAAAATAAGCAAGTTTCTTTCTTTTTTTCCCAGGAAAATTTAGAACATTAACAATGAATCAAAATAAATATTAAGCGAAAAATTGTCGGCCAAGAATCATTTAAAGTCGATCAATTAATTAGATCACCAGCATTCATACACACCGTTCTGCCTTAACATAGTTTCGTGAAAAACGAGTTAAAAGTTTTACTAGCAGTTTCATCGTATCGTAAATTTACCTTCAAACTGCAATTCTTACAACGTTGGATTTCACTCGACAATCCGAGATGCCTCAAGGGACGAAAGTTATTTTTTTTTGAAAATTTCAGTTTCCCAACCCCTCTCAGGTCGAACTTTTAAGCATTGCAGAAATATACCCTTCAGCTATGATTCACCTTTCATGTGACTACACTGCAAGCCTTGCAGAGCGTAGTTTATTGTTTTTCCGCTGTACTACGATTCAAACCAACCGATACTTGATCTATTTTTTGATTCCACGAATGCTGTAATAACCGAAGGAACTAAAGGCGGTAGAGAGCCTTTGAAGACAAAGAAAAAATAACGTTCCAATGATGATGACAAATGTGGGCCAACCGCCGTAGGCCAGTGCCGAAAAAAATCATCGCAGAACTATCCATCTCTTGGATGATCATCTTATCTCTTATCTCTCTCTACCTCGGTATAACTCTCACGCGAAATGAAGATTAAATCCAAGTGGTTGCATGAAAAAGGACTGTTAGGGCGAAAAAGGTGTCTGCCAGAATCTCTTGTTTCATCTTTGCCATTCTTTTCTTCATTCAGCAAGTTCAGCCAACCGGCCAGTCTCCAGCGATTTTTTCGCACAACCAGCAAATACTCCGTTCCATTCATACCACTTGGAAGAATATATAGAACTGCACAGCTCATCACTGAGCTATGGAAGATGGTAAAGAACACCCTCTGCTCTCCCTTTCTCACATTTTCTCTCTCTTTTGCTAGGACAGAGAATTATGAAGAACGATGTTCCAGCAAGCTATTCTTTGCTGACATTCCTCTTGAGTTCACTCCTCCGTATTTTTCACTTCAGTCCAACCGCTATTTCTTTCCTTACTCGCGTTTACTCCACTTTTGCGAGAAACGGAAGGACCGCGTATCCGGAGCTTGAAAGCAAAAGGTCGTCATCCATTAGCTTCAACACGTATGCCAGTGTGTGTTTCAGCAGCCGTTCATTAGTGATGAGAGATTCGATAGTTGGCGAACTTCAAATTGACCGTTCACGAAAAAACATGTTTTTCTTCAGCTGTTTGAGTGCAATGAGTGGTGAACGGTTTTTAACGTAAACTTTGGAAGTGGAGTTTGAGTATGTCATAGATAATATTCGACGGTATCGATAGTAGAGGAAACGAAGATAATGTGGAAGTATCGAAGTCTGAAAAAGTCTCAAAACTCTGCAACACTTGGTTCTAAGTATATTAAGTGTAATCCACTACTAAGTATGAATCGAAATAAGTATATTCGAACGTATAAATTATTAGGTGTACTTAATCCTTTTTATACTTGATACTAGGTATGTTTGATATTTGGTATACTTAATACTGACCGAGCTATTCAAGCGTAAAACGTATCAAATATGCTTGATCTTTGGTAAACTTGATACTTGGTATACTTGATACTCGATATACTTGATACTTGGTATTCTTGATACTTGGTATTCTTGATACTTGGTATTCTTGATACTTGGTATACTTGATACTTGGTATTCTTGATACTTGGTATACTTTATACTTGGTATACTTGATACTTGGTATACTTGATACTTGGTATACTTGCTACTTGGTATACTTGATACTTGGTATACTTGATACTTGGTATACTTGATACTTGGTATACTTGATACTTGGTATACTTGATACTTGGTATACTTGATAC
>JAPYZJ010002039.1:0-23009 GCA_030522765.1 Ophioninae sp. B BG-2022a
CCCTTCCTCGTCACCACTCTTGACTTCTTCTTCCTCTTTGCTTTTCGATACTAGGCCTCGTTTTTTTTTTTACGAGAGCTCCACTTTCATCCCTTAAACCCAATGGCCTCCCCCATGGCTTCCTTCAGGAAATATCAGAACACGCATGAATACACTCACGCGGGTGGATATACGCAGACAGAGGTGCAACCGAGTCACTCTCAGGACTTACCTCGGTACCATCTTGAAAAGTACATTTATCGATCGTAAAGCTCGAACGGTCTCCCTCTCGGCAGAACCGTCATTCTCACGGCAGAATTCTATACCAAGCATACTCACTAAGACATGAGAATTTATGAGGACGAAACGTCCTGGTGAGAGTCACCATGCGTATACAAATTCTTTATAAAGTTCGGATTTCAGTAAAAAAGTCGATGTGACAAAAAACCTATCGGACACGATCCACTTCTTCCTTTTATTCGGATCTGGAATGTGCGAAAAATTTAGGGATAAAATATTTAGGGGTAAAAAATTTGGGAGTAAAAATGTAGGGGTGAAAAATTTTGGGGTGAAATAATACTACGTGGTATGAGCTAAAATGTTGATAAAAATGCCAAAACTTTAATAAATCATGAAGTCTTTGGGCGTGAACATTTTGGGTCTGAAAAATGTAGGGATGAAAAATGTAGGGGTGGAAAATTTGGGGGTAAAAGAATGCTTTCACCCCCAATGAAAAATTGGGGGTGAAAGGGTGAAATACACAAAAATGTAGGGGGAAAAATTTGGGGGTGAAAGAATGCTTGCGCGTATGAGCTAAAATGTTGATAAAAATGCCAAATATTAATTAATCATGTAGTCAATAATAATGATTATAAAAAAACAGTTAATCAATTTTCGATATAAAAATGTATAAAAATGTATTAAAGTAAAACTCTTGTCGCATCACCGCAATATATATCGAAACCCGATAATGAAGGGGATCAAGCTTCCCGTTAAATTGATACATGTTATTGAGCACATCGTCGCATCACACTGTCACATTTTATCACACGTACCACGTCATTAACGTTTACCGCACAGAGGTTCTCTGCACGGTGACTCTTGATTGTTCCAAATTGTAACGTTGAATTATTAAAATCAATAAACACGTCATTAAAAAATTCAAATTGAATCAAATGATTAGTTTATGTTTAATAAAAGAATGTACTGAAATTTAAACAATGAAAAAATAGGTATATCAAATAATCAAATAAATAATTTAATAATATATTTTACTGCGCAAATATTAAATGAATAATCGAATAGTTGAGTAAAAAATTATATCATTATTAAACGACAAATTCATGTTCTCATTCAATTTGTTATTTTTCAGTAACAATTTATAACAATACATTATCGAATTAATTTAATTATAAATTTAATCGTTCAATATTATTTATACTATCGAGGGAAATTTTAGCAAATCATTATTAACAATATATAATAATAGATAATAAAATTAATTTTAAAATATCGCATCTATTTTCTGTTTATTTTTTAGTTTAATTCAATAAATTACTTCGTCATTAAAATTGTTACTTTATAATAATATATTGAATAATAAAATAACAAATTTAATTATTAAACAAAAGCGAACCAATTTTTCTTTAAATCAACAACAGAAACAATAATTTTTTTTTAATTTCGATTTTCGACAGGAAACATGAATCGATGACCATAATGATCGAAATGACGAGCCGGGTACATCCGTTCGACAAATGCCATCAATTCGTTTCACAACGTTTGAAAAATAGGCGTCGATCTGAGGAAGGTGCCAAGCGCGATGTCTAATTGGCCCTTAGCAAGATTTTTCACTTACTCGCTGTTATGCGAGGCACATGTCCGTATATATATGACAAACGGTACTGGAAAGATACAAATTTGGAACTCGATCGATCCTCAACGCCTCGTCATGAAGCCAATTCTACATATAAAGTTGTACGTGTTACGGGTCATTCAAGGAAAAGTGGGTCACTCTTATTTTCCAGTGTGCATTACAGGTTGGCAGATCTCGGCAATGAGAAACATTGCCGAATCTAATGGTATGGTAAAAATAAATAAATGCTCGAAAAACAACGAATCAATGAAGAAACAAAAGCTAAAATAAAATCACAGCAAAAAAATGAATCAACAAATAAAACGAAACGAAGAATATTTTCGAACGACTTTTAATTATTTTTCTATCAGTATTGAATAATAAACGAAAAGTATTGTGTAATATTATCATTGTGCAAATGAGTTTCAATTAATATCGATGAATCAATATTTTTTATTTAATACATTTTTAATTTATAAGAATTATTTAATTATTTTTCAAATGATAGCACAGTTTTTATATTGTTTATTGAAATTCAACAAAAAATAAACAAGTTAATGTTTGATATTAAATCATCTATTTGTCTACTAGTTATTAACTGAAAATGAACGTTAAAAACATCACGTAATTTATTAGCTAAGTATTTAATTATTTTATATAAATATTCTTATAAATATATATATAAATATATATAAATATTCTATAAATATATATATAAATATTCTTAAATATAAATATATATATAAACAATTCTTAATTTTGTAATTTAATGAATACATTCAAATCGTCTTATCATTTACTTAATTATTGAGTGAAAAATTCTTGAATCAATCAGGTATTATGATTATGTTTAAATATATTAAACATAATAATGTAATAATTAATAATTACAGTAATAACGTATAATAATTTTATCAATTAAATGGATTGATTCAATTTCAGTAAACTAATTCAATTATTTACGTATCATTGTTATTATTTCGCCACTAATTTATTTAATCAAAATTCATAAAATAATTCACGTTATTCATATAACCTTTAAAAATTTGAATTAATTCATATTTCATTCATATAAAATCATTCACAGAATTAATACTTCTATCAAGAACCATAATTTCCAAAATTCTCAAGAATTTCGTCGATTTTGCATTAACCCAATAATAATTCAAACTAAAGGACCAAAAGGGAGTGAAAATTCTCGTTCTCACCGTTTCCACTTCCGGTCTAAACAGGACGTGCATTAAGCCCGACAAAAAACAGTTTTTATTCCCTATTTTTTTTCTTTTATTTTTATGTTTTTTTCTTCTTTTTGCGTTACTTTTCGTACACGACAACTTTGGTATATAAACCCTAATACGAGGCGATCCTGAGATGCATTCTCGACCTCCCAACATGGAGCAAGTTTCCGACATTTCCGGTGAAGGACGTACAAGAGAAAGGGAAACCCATCCGGATCCTAGAGACACCAAAATTTCGTCTGTACTTCCTGCGATCTTTTTCTCCTTCTCTTTCGCCTCGAATTCCGTTCCGTTCACCGATCTCTCGGGCTACTTTTTCGTTTCCCGCGGACTCGAGAATGGCTCACCATCAACAAGATCCTATTCTCGGTGGTATATGATGCGACAGCCAAAAATAAGAATTTTGTCTCCTCGAATGCGAAGACCAGGAAACGTGAGTAAAAATTCACGAATTTCAACGTCTATGTGTAGGGATCATACTTCGCTGTTGGATCATTTGGTGGCGTTGAAGAAAAGGGGAGGAAGAATTTGCGAATACCTCAACCTCCATTTTTGGATGGAGGGGGTTAGGGAGCATTGGGGAAGATTTTGCTCATTTTCCAGTTCGTATACTCATTAATCAAGGCCATTTTGCTTTTCACTGCTTTTTAAAAATAGCGTTGAAAAATAGTGATTTTTTGGTCATTTAAAAATTACAGATATTTATAGAATTATGAAAAATTTCAAATTTTTTTAAAATTTATCGATACATTGCTCATTTAATGAATTTTAGCACAATTTCTTTTCTCAAATATGCGTATAAATAAACGGCAAATCGATTCTCTAATAATTGTTTCGTTTCGTCGAAAATTAGTTTTCCAAAGTAATTCTGATCTTCGATACCTTTCCGTGTCATTTGTCCCGACAAATACATTTGTAAAACGAGGTTATTTCCCTAACAAGCAATTACTCCAAAATTGATGTTTCCAATAAGCCCTCATTGACGCATTATCAACAAAAGCCTTTAAGGGTGGAAAAGAAATTACGTTCCTAGATTCCCCCAACTTTTCCAAATTTCTAGTAACATTTTTTTTCGACGAGTATGCAAATAACTAAATCGTCGATTTTTTTTCTCGGTCTGCAATCGTGACGATCACCGAACGACATCCGCGTCCTTTTAGGGTTTTTACTGATAAGGAACTAAATCCTCGTTCCTTATCAGTAGAAAAGTCATCAGTCACAACGGAGTCGGAAAAGCTTCGAGAACGTTAACGAGTCGTATCTCTATCCATCGTGGATTATTATTTAACGAGGTCGTCGACTTTATCGTACGATCGAGCCACTTGTAAGTAAAGTCGTTATATATATGTATGGATATATGACGCCGATCCTGTTCTCGCGCGGGTATACCCGAGCGCACGCGCCCAACTATAACCTAATTGGAAAATTGCGTATCGCTGTTGGCAATTTAACATCGCGAACTGAAACAGAGCGCGACACACAGCTTGCGAAACTAATTCAACTCTTACGACGAACGATTGGACACTATCTGGTCTGGTATTTTCATCGTTAAGGACGCTAAGGACACCGCACAATGTACCGGGGCATGTACAACCGAGTGTACATTTAAAAGGTGTGGTTCAACGAGAACCGGAGCTACCCAAATGCATTTCATTTTTGCCATTTTTCAAATTTTTCAAATTTTTCAAATCCGGCGCCATCACGATTTCATAGAAATATTTTTAACTGTGTATCAAGATAAGTTAGTTAGTAGAAGTTGATGAAAGAAGTTCATAAGTCAATCGGTAAATTAGAGTCAACGAGTTCATGAGTTGATGGTTCGATGAGTCGATGAGTTAATAATGAGTCAATGGGTTAATAAGTTGATAAGTTGGTGAGTCAATGGTTCGATGAATTGATAAGTTAATGAGGCAATGAGGCAATGAGTTAATAATGAGTCAATGAATCAATGAGTTGATTAGTTAATGGGTCAATGAGTTGATAAGTTAATGAGTCAATGGTTCGATGAATTGATAAGTTAATGAGGCAATGAGTTAATAACAAGTCAATGGATCTATGAGTTGATTAGTTAATGGGTCAATGAGTTGATAAGTTAATGGGTCAATGGTTCGATGAATTGTTAAGTTCATGAGGCAATGAGTTAATAATAAGTCAATGGATCAATGAGTTGATTAGTTAATGGGTCAATGAGTTGATAAGTTAATGGGTCAATGGTTCGATGAATTGTTAAGTTCATGAAGCAATGAGGCAATGAGTTAATAATAAGTCACTGGATCAATGAGTTGATGAGTTAATAGGTCAATGAGTTGATAAGTTAATGAGTCAATGTTTCGATGAATTGATAAGTTAATGAGGCAATGAGTTGATTAGTTACTGGGTCAATGAGTTGATAAGTTAATGGGTCAATGGTTCGATGAGCTGATAAGTTAATGAGGCAATGAGTTAATAATAAGTCAATGGGTCAATAAGTTGATTAGTTAATGAGTCAATGACTCGATAGGTCAATGAGTTAATAAGTTAATGAGTCAACGAGACCACGAAGTGATAAGTCAATGAGTCAACAAATCGATGAGTCAATAAGTTAATGACTTAAGAAGTTCTTCAATCGTCGCATTTGTTAATATGTAAATGACCTAATGAGTCAATAATAAATAAACAAGTCAATGACTTGAACTGTCTCAGTACCAGCTAAAAACCTCGCCTCAGTCGATACTGAAGGGAATTTTATGAAACATTTTGAATTTCAGGAACTGCTAGCCCTTAAAGGTTGCACTGTAACATAAACTCGGTTTATGAGTTACGAAAATTTTACCTTTCGTCAATGTATGTCGTAATACAAACATGGAAGACCAAATCCATCATCAATCAAGCTATAGTCTGATAAAAGCGTGTATGGCTACGTTTTTTCCCAGAGTAGGTTGGAGGGCAGATTCGACTGTAAGCTGATGATTTAATCCCTCTCCTAAGATGCTTCGTATAGAAAGTGTCAGTGATCATAGAAGCGTGGTCAGAAACGTCTATTGTCTGAAATACAAGTCGAAAAAATACTTAAATGAACGAAACGTTTGGGAAAACGTAATTTTTTTTACACGAAGATTTTTTTTCTATGTTTTTACACTTTTCATACCTGGTCCAGGCACACTAATTACTTATCCAGCGGAGAGTAGAACACACAATAAAGGTGTGAGGCTGGGTTCCAAAGTGTTTCATGAAATCAGTAAAAAGCATGGTTTCAGAAATATCAAGCGATGATTAATAGTGGAGACGACTGGACCACTCGTTAATACCGAAGCATCGTAGGTCGTACTATCTAGTATGTCCATGATTTTTTTTTAATGCCTTCTCCCAAACAGACTTTGAGTTCCGCCGTACACGCTCTTACCGAACAGACTTCGAATGTAGATATTGCTCTATATTTTTAATGCAAAAGGATAATCAAGTGCGTTGCATAAGTAGTGATATAAATAAATACGAGTTGATTCGTATATAACCCGGGCAACCTCGGACCAGAGATTTGCTGGTTATAGAAAGTGAAATAAGGAATTCTCACGTCACGACTCAACAATAGACAATAAAGTAAGCGTGAGAGAGAGAGAGAGAGTTGCAGCGCTACGTGAATTATTACTGATTACAGAAGCAAGGTAAGCTGCAAACTACGTACTGCTATCAACGCAACATATTGTGCTTAGCACGGCGCAATAATTGCATTTTCACACTCCGAAACAACGAATCTCTTTCCGCAATCGATCGTATCGTTCCTCTCTTATCGTGAGTCCGCGCGCGAAATTTCAAGCGTGCAATCATTACGAATTGTTCAAAGGAAAAAAAAAAGAAAGCGCACGAGTGAATTGCGCTATTCGGCAATTCACGGATGATTCGCAATGAATTCGTGGCATCGAATTTTCATTGCTAATGTTAATCGATATTTTGTCACGTAAAACATTTCCGGGGAATATTTCTGTATTGATAAAAAAATAGGGCTTTTATAATTTATTTATAAAAAAATTAATTTGAAATTATATAATTTGAAATGATAGAAAAAGATCGATAACATTTTTTTACGAAAAAGCGAGGAGAATGATAAAAAAATGGATACATTTTGATAAATTGTATTAACTACGAAAATTAGAATGTATATGGTAATTTTCAATTCTTTTTTTTATAAATAGTTGCCATTTTATTCGAAAATGTCATGATATATGAATTTTTTAAATAAAATATATATATAATTTTTGGTAAATGTGATATTAAATTGTTATAAATTATAAAATTCACGTTTAAATTAATATAAATTTGATATTTATTGAATGTGCAGATGTAGTTTAATTTACATATTAATTTACATAAATTGCAAAACTTGAATAAAAATTATTTTTCATTTTTATAAAATTTAATATAACATCAATAGACGTGGTTTTAAAAAATATACGTTCTCCAGTATTTGGACTTTATTTCTGGCTGTTCTTGGTTGAAGTTTTTTTTGTTGCATTTTTTTAAAATGTTTTATTGAATACCGAGGTATTGCGTAATTGCAGCGCGCACATGTAAGACGACGAGCACCACCAATAATTAGCCGAGTTGCACGAGCGGCAAAAGTTCTCGCTCAACGTTCGCGCGAGTAACCGCGGACTTTTTATTGTGCTCGGAGCGTAAGTACCTCCACGAATTTTTCATCTTTACGGGTGGCGGAAGGAAAAAAGGCGAGAAATGAGCAGGGGGCGGATAGTTGGTAGGGCAATGAAGTGCAGCGAACAGGCGGCTACTTTGGAATGCCGCAAGGTTACCTCAAATTATAAACGGAAAGTGTAAGGCCTGGAGCAAAAAAGAGAAGCGGAACGATACGACGGTACTCGGTGGTTTTTTTCATCCAAGGATTACCCGAATAAAAATGAAAAAAAAATGTCTTTATAACAACGAAACTTTCAAAGAATAGCATAGTTTCTCGAATTTTTAATAATTATTACAATGTGAGGGTGTACCAAAAAAATCTCTATTTTTTATGAAAAATACTATTTTTTACCATTTATTATTAAGAAAAGGATCATACTCTTCATTAGAGGTTTTTGCGTGCGATAAAATTTCGAAAAAACAATTTAATTTCGCATAATTTAAAAATTTTGTATTTAAACTTTGTCGTAGCAAAAAGATTTTACAGGATTTCTGAATATTGTTGTAGTTACAATGATTTTTATCAAAATTTGAAAATTTATTATTTGTTATGTTATGTGATCTCACTACTTCGAATTTTCAATTTCCAAATCATTTTCCCTGCAATCGCACCAACGGAATCAAAGAAAGAAAAAAAATGCATTCAATCGTGTCCCGATTGATCCACGAGTACACTCTGGGTAATACGCGAAGCGTAACGTGGGAGCTGGAGGCTGTGAGGAAAAAGTTTGATTACTTCAATTCAATATATAAATTATCACTTCGCATCGCGTGTTTTTCAATCCGCTGCAGTTGATGGCGAAAACGAGAAACGTGCCAATTGGATTAGCCCCTGCATTTTTATTATTTAAAAAAAAATTACAGTGGGGTTTTTCTTCAGACTCCGCGCATTATTGCGGGTATGCTTTCATTTGCTTATTGTAGAGTGTGTCATTACGATTGAAACGCTTTTTGTTACAATACTCTACAACCAAAATTGACGGAGATATTCCACGCTGAGCCCGATGCTGAGTAACCAGCGGCGTGACAAGCGGTTTCTTTTTTTTGTATTTTTTTTTGTATAATAAATAAAGAACAAAAGTAATTGGTACCAGCTTTTTCTGAATGCAGTGTGATCAAAAATTGGCCGAGATATTCCACGCTGAGCTTAGCACTGAGTAGCTAAGGCGCACCTTTTTCGCAAGAAAATTGATTGTCTTTTTGTTTTATAAAATAACTTACGAAAATAATCGAATTGATACATTTTAATCTCTCGCCACCAAAATTGCTCAAGATATATTCCACGCTGAACACGATGCTGAGGTGCCTAGGCTCAGCATTTTCTCAAGTACGCTTTTTATCCTTTCTCCTTGAAAATAACGTAAAAAACTGCTCGATTTATATTACTATGTAATACTGCCCTCCTTGTTCATCACATTTTACTACAAAAACACACGTCTAAGTATGATTTACTGCTGTCCTATTCTGCGCATGCGTAGCTCATCCTGACTTCGATCGCGAATATCTCGGCCAATTTTAGTCCCACGACGTTGCAAAAAAAAAGGTTTTGCTCGGCAGAGTGAGCTGTAAGTCTTCATAGTTTTGAGTGAACCGGTAGATTTAATACATCGTCGGCTGCACGCAAGACATGTACTATCCGCTCAGATGCGGACTTGTACACATAATACACTGCCGGAAGTCTTCACATTCCCGACACGTTTTTCGAGCAGAGGATAACGAGATCGATGGCAAGCGCCACTTTCGAAGCATTCGACCGATTCGCGCCTGCTGCATTCGTAATCTCACGTATTACGTATCTCATATGAAACAAAGAGTTTTTTTTTCACATTTTCCTCCTACCTTTTCTACAATTTTGGACTCAACTTTTTCTCGTTCGAAAAAACAACAAAAATCTTCATTTTTTTCAGTCCCACCTTAAGGCTGTGTACCAAGTTTAAAAAATGGTCTTCTTTCACGCATAGGAGATTGATAGTGCGACTATTTTTCATTTTGAATGATAACAATAGCAATAACTTTCAAACGCGTTTTTTCCCAAATTCGATTTTTTTAAACTGCTGCCATGGTATCTCTAAAACGAGTTAATGTATGGTACTCAAATTTAGACAACATCTTTCATACATATATAACTATAAGTTGAACCAGAATAATCAAGATTGCTTTTTTAGTTTTATTTTTACCAGCTAAATAGGCCCGAAAAAAACAGGAAGAAAAATTGATATTTTTCCTCAAGCCTAAAAAATATATAATTTTCTTCAATTTTGACTCTATTTTGGTTTCATGTTGAGCCTCAAGTCTAACGATTAAAATGGCGTTTGGTTTTTTTATTTCAGACAAGCAGAACGGCCGGAATCGTGGTAGCAGTGGCGCACCTCTTTTTATTTATACATTTTTTTGCTGGGCAGTGAATCACCGATTATATACAATACGTCGACTTCAAAAAGTTTACAAAGTTTGTTTAAATATTAATAAAAATGATATACAAGTTATAATTAATTTTATTTTAACGGTTTGTGGAAAACAAAAATTTATCAAAAAAACATTTATAAACAGCCTTCACACTAGACGATGGCCGTAAGCCTAGAATACAATGTCTTCGATTCGAACAATGACGTCACGACATTTATATAACCCAAGCCCATAAATGAATAAATAAAAGAGTGCGTATATAAAGTTATATACACAGAGCTGTATAATAAAGTTACGATCACGTAACGCACGAAGTGCATACAACGTAACGACCACAGGTAAAAGTTTATTGTACCGTTGACGTTCTTCAGCCATTATCACAGCTTCGTCATTGATATAACTAGCCCAGAACGAAATCCTCCTCGAGATAAATATTTTATGTACGCGAACGTTCTGAATCTCAATCTGCATTCCGTTTTTTGTCTTCTCAATATTTTTTCAAAGGATTTTTCTTTTATTTTGAAAAATTCGAGTTTAATCGTGTTTGTTTGTATGACTATCTGTTGGGTTTTTTCTTTCTCGTAAATTTCAACGGATTTTATTGAACTTTTGAGAATTTGATTTTTATTGTATTCCTTTGTACATTTATACCTTTTATAGCGATTAAACTCGCATTTATTTATACTTAACTCGTTTTAACTGATAGAAAAAAAATAAAGACATTCAGCGACTGAGTTTTTTTTTACGAGAGTACCTACGCATTTTCGATTGTTTTTCCGTTCCTCTAAATGCATAAACAGTTGTGAAGTTTTTATCGCTTTTTTAAATTGAAATTCAAATTTGCATATATTTTTTAAAACGATAATTTCAAAAATAAAGTCATATCCCATCTTTATTGTTATAATAATACAACAATTATATTTCGTTTTATTTTTACTAGTGAGTGGTTTATCTTTCAGTCGATTTTTGAAAAATCTCAAAATACAGGAAAATTCATAAAGAATTTCTATTATTTGTGTGCACATAGTCATAATTAATAAATCGGACATTTACCATTTGCAAGGAAAAAATAAGAGTTCGACAATTTTATCCTAAATAAAAATTCATCATTAAAACTGCAATAATAATTCACAACAATTAAAGTCTAAAAACCGTTTTGTTCGCAAATCAGTGTATTCTGTCAAATCGTGAGTTGCTAATGTATTTTCTTTTTTTTACTTTATTAACATTAATATCACGAATTCACAGTGTAGTTTTTTGGTCATTGTTTTACAGGTTTTCTCGTTAAAAATGTACAAAAAAAAAAGTGACGAGGGGATTATGATCGCCGTTGAAGCAATAAAAGCTGTTCCTTATGGCTGGATATACGGAAATACCGTAGCCGAAAGAAACCCGCGATAAAATCCAAACGCTACAGCCTCTGTCAATCCAACCCGGCATATACATTCCTATGAAATAAAAAAAGATTCCTCCAATATTTTCCTCATTCTTTCGCGGTAAAGAGGGAAAGAAAGAAAGAAAAAAAAAGGCAAAAATGACACAGCCAGACTCCAATTACCGATCGAGCACACTGCGAAGTATTCACAACTGCAACGAACGTATCTCTCTTGGTGGAAAATAGGACAAAGCGTAATATCGCTTGCAGCTGCTAATGACACGAAACGTTTGATATTGTAGGCTTTGTAACGGTTCACTCAATATATCTATATATGCCCAACAAACAAATATATTTATATTTGCTATTTGTTATTTTGATTTTTTGTTTCT
Source organism: Ophioninae sp. B BG-2022a (assembly GCA_030522765.1). Taxonomy (NCBI): domain Eukaryota; kingdom Metazoa; phylum Arthropoda; class Insecta; order Hymenoptera; family Ichneumonidae; species Ophioninae sp. B BG-2022a. Next base: position 11,914 of record JAPYZJ010002039.1, read on the forward strand.
ATGCAATATTTGTTAATAACAATGTCAAGCTGGACAGGCAGTAATGAAAATAAAATTACTACAAGACTGATCGTAGAAATGACTAGAAATATACATATATCTGAATATCTGTATGGGCTTATAAGACCACCGGCGTAACCACACGAGGGAGATCGCTGACAGGACGTTGCAACATCCAGACGTGCACCAACGCTGCTCCTGTTTCTGCAAACTTTGCGGCCAATACACGAGATCGCATTATAAGCCCGGCTCCTATTTCATCCGCAATAGTACCTTTATCCTCTGCTCACTGCTACCCTGATTTTCTTCTCGTATCGCATTTACGAAAACAACTCGTAATTGTGCGCCCATTGATATCCATTTTCGAAGCTGGCAACAGTATGGACAGAAAAGGGCATTCTAGAGGATTTCGATCTACGTTGGAAATGATGTATCAATTTCATCAGGACTTGCCAGCTAATTGAAGATTGATACATTGATTATACAAATTACTTGAAAAGTCCTAGCTTGTTTGTGGATTTTCTGAACAGTCAATACTGGAAGATCAATTAGAAACTTGATAATTGGGTTTATGCCATCAATGGAAAGCTTGGATAATATTGGGACATTTTTAAGTTCAATGACTTTGTAGGGATTGAATAGTTCGAAACAAACTCAAACCAACTTGTGATCTGATATTACGTCGCATCTTCAAGGGTCTAAATGATTTGGATACTTCGAACATCATTGATGTGGTTATTGGAATTGCTAGGGAGGAAAGAACATGTAGCGTTCGATAAAGAGAATTGTTTTTTTGGTTAAAGACACTTTAAATATTTCCGAACTAGTTGGAAAAAATTCTAGGTTGCACGTGGTACAAACAAACCCAAAAAAATTCAAGCAAACTTCTAGTATGGATGTGATTCTGCAGCTTGACCTGGAAGTGGCATTTTGTCGATCAATCATTGATGAATAGACTGGATCTTTTGGATATGGGTACATTGAACACCCATGAAGTACTTAAAAAAATCGCAATTTCGAACGTTGCCTAAACAAACCCAGAAAAATTCAAGCAAACGTGCAATACGTTTTTTTTTGTAGCAAGATCTAAAATATTTATTCTGTTGATCAATGGAAGGAAAAAAGAATGGATTTTTTGAATAAGGAGACTTTAAATGTTTCTGAACTAGTTAAAAAAAATTTTAAGTAGCCAGTGGCCTAAACAAACCCAAATAAATTCAAGCAAACTCGCAAGGTTAATTTCTCTTGAATAATCAATGGAATGAATCGTTCAGACTGGATAATCTGGATAGAGACATATTGAACAGTACTGTACCGGTTATAAAAATTCATTAGCCAGTAATTCCCAAATTTGAGGCCTCCATTCGATTAACCTTTGAGTGATTAGTTTGCGAGGCTAACAACAGGCATCATTATTTTACGATTTCATTAGCCTAAAAGCTATCCCTGGCTGGCCAGATTCAACTGGAGAACAAAGCAAATACATCGGTACGAGAAAAGCGAATGAAAAAAAGTGCTGAGGATTTCAGTAAGCCCAGTCTCACATTATTCCCACTACATAATCGGCATTCCTTTCCTGGCTTCCCACTGCAAAGCCGTTTTACGGAAAATCGTATGCTATGAATAGAAAACACATATGCGTAGCCCCAATATTATCGATTATCGGAAATTCGAGTTGGCTGTCATTCCAGGAGAAAATAATTTACCCCGGTGCGTGCAAAAATGTACCAGGGAGGACAGAAAGATTAATGAATTTCCGGGTTGTTGCAGAGTGCAATTTTTTAATAAGATTACCATACATAAGTTAGAATCTGTTAAATAGTAGACAACCATGTAATCAGATAGGGATCTTTCGATTTGAACATTTCTTATTTTTTAAATTGTTAATGCGTTTTTCCATTTTATTGCTTTTTTAATACTTTTAATCATTATTGGCACTTGACTTTATTTAAAAATTCATCAACCCTCGTTTTCTTGCACAAGAACGTACATCAACGTAAATCATCGATTCGCAAAGACACATGATTGATTGTTAAATTTTTAGACTCCTCAAATACTATTGCTAAAGCTTAATAAATTATTAAAATAACTAATTAATCCATTCTCCAATTAATGAATTAATTCTGTAATCAAGAATAAATTAGGAACGATAATTAAACAAATATCTTTTTATAATCGCGGCTTTACTAAAAAAAAAACCAAAAATGTTGATTTTCGATCCGACACACTTCAGTTGAAGGTAGGAATTGTTGAACCACTTTGACTCACATTCTGTGATGCCTGAACAGCCAATGGGACGATTCCTTTCGTTTTTGCTCCATCAAAGAAGCGACCAAGTAACTTACTCGGCTCTTTTCCGGATGAGTCGTAAAACCGGAGGGGAAAAAAGACTGGAGATTCTTAGGACGAGGGGATCAATTTATAGGGTGAATTCCAGTTCGAATGCCTCAATTCATCCGCAATGGCAGTCTTTCCTGTGCGTATGATTGACCAAAACGGTAATGATGCCACTCTTCCTATCCATTTCGGTAGTCACAATGACTTATCAAAACAAACTCTGGGCTATCAGGAACGGTAAACTTTTTTCATAAGGAAATCCGGTGAGTTTTCTCTTCAGGGAAGATAAAAAGATAGATGAACGGATGGAAGACGATGTGTTGCACTGATCGTGAATCTTGACCCAACTAAAACATTTTCTGTGCCAAAAAGCGATTTTCGACTTTTTCTCTCCCTCAGTCTTTCCTTCCGCTGTGTTCGTTGATCTGATGCTAAAAATGAGATGGCCCTTGATCAAGGGTAGCTAAAAAAGTGAGAAAAAACATCAAGCTCAACGGAGCCAAAAGTAAAACTAATATTGAAGAGTATTCCATGGATTCACAGATAGTGCTGTTCAGGGAAATAGACACGTAGATAATTCTATCCAGATGAAGTAATCTAGATAATTCAATTTAGATACAATTATCTAGATGATCCAATACAAATACAATTATCTAGATGATCCAATCCAGTCGATTCACATAAAACAATCCAGATAAGCATGACAATTATAAAACCCGAATTATTCACTTTAGATAAAGTTATCTCAATGATGCTATACAGGTACAATCATCCAGATGATCCAATGCAGTCGAATTACATAATACAATCCAGATAACAAAGTTATCCAAATGATCCAATCCAGTTCATCTATATTATTTCAGTTTAAGTTATTTAGATGATTTTATCTAGATGAAGTCATCTAGGTAGTTGTGTCTGGATGAAAATATCTACATGATCTAATCCACTTGACGATTCACTTCAGAAAATGTCATCTAGATGATTCTACGTAGATGCAGTCATTCAGATGATTTCGTTCGGGTGATCCAATCTGGTTGAAGCCATCTATACAATTCCTCCAGATAACCATCGAGATAATCATCTAGATAATTCGAAAAAAAAATAATTGCATCCAAATTTCTCAATTTTAATCCACCAAGTAACCCTTTTTGAACCCTTAAAAAAAGTATTCCTCGTCATCCAGTGGCCTCGAAAGTCCACCTCAGTCACTTGGCAATTCGCTGATATTCCAAATTCCATACTTTTTGTTTAGGTTTGTTTGGGTTCTCTAGGTAAGACAGCGCTTTGGAAATTGAGGATCGGATCTCGTCGCGCAGATCCCGTCCTCGTTGGCAATTCTTTCGTGACTATGCATTAGAAATGATTGACGGGGGAAAATTTTTGCACTATCCGCGTCCACGTAATAATACAGCAATAAAGTCAACGGGTTACGGTGTAACGGTGGAAATGGCCGAGGAGTCAGTTTGCCCGTGTGGCATATACCGTGGTCTATCACTGAGTGTAGAAAACGTGCGAGAAGGAGAGCACTGAGAAACCATCAACGAGAGTTTAAGTCGGCTCACGATGTAACGGTGGTGCTACGAGCTCTACGCCATTAGGCGTGGTTATTGCGTAATTCGAAACGAACGAGACCAACTCGTTGCTCCTTTTTTTCTTTTCGTATCCGTACCGAGCTCGTGTGTAAATTTCTATCCATTTGTGTGTGTAAAGATTTGTGTGTCTATCGATAACTTTCTGTATGGGACATGCAATACAACCTGGCAACGATGCAGAACTCACAGATAAAATGATAAAGGTCGTGGCACTCCGGTTCTCCCAGCGTCCAATTTCTTTACTTTTTTTTTTCGTTTTTTTTTCCTCTTCTTTCGATCACGGTTTCCTTTTGTCTCTCGTGTGTTCGAAAGCGATCAAGCGCGAATACCAAATGTCGATCACATGCTCGCCTTATCACGATACAATTATTGATATTTCGCGATTCAACGATTTTTTTTCGTCGGCAAACGGAAACAATCTGAGTGTCGTATTGTTATCGATGCATTTAGTACGGGAAAAACGATTTGTGAAATCGATGCACCGAGGTCAACTGGATTTTAAGGGGGTTTGATTGTTTCGAGAATTCGAGGGGGTTAAGTTGAGATTATGTTTCTTTACTTATTTTTTACTACTGGATTTTCAGTAGTTTATTTAATGTGTTTTTATAATTTTAGTTATTTACATTATTTATTAAGTATTAGTAATAATATTTAATTGGTCTAGCAATATAATAATGAATTATGGGGTATTTGATAACTGATTATTCGTGTTGATTCACTTTCCTGTCAAAAGAAAATACAGCAAACAACCCAAACAGACCGAAATAAAATATTATTAAAAAACAACCCAAGGAAATCCAAACAAAATATGATAAAAAAAATAATCCAAACAAAGGTTTATAAAACTGGAACACTTTATCAAATTGCAATCCGTGAAAATCATTATTACACAACAGTTTAAAAAAAATATTGGATATTTTGTATTTTTTACACTAGCATAACCCCTTAATGGTATAAAATCGACGCGTTGATGTCGACGACAGAACCGATGGCATTTATTTTCTTTCTTGCTCACTCTCGATTTCCTTTTTTTATCTTTCGTACGTTTTATCAGTACTGAAAGGTCTTGATAAGGAAAATTATTTCTCCATTTGCCATTGCATTTTCCGAACGATGCCCATACTGGCCTAAAGAGCCTGGGCCCAACCGATCCCTTCGAGGAGAAGAAGATAAAGGCAATTATTCCAGATGGAAAAATGCCATCTGTTTTAAGGGGCACCACCTAGCCATCGACATATCATTGCGACAGTACAAATTGCACCATTCAGAAGACTGCTACATTTTTACATTTTTTGGTGGACATTTTGCGAGTGAGATAAGAAAAATCGTATTTCAGGTAGGGTTCAAATGCACGGTCGAAGGAGGTTGACATTTTCTGACAGGTAATCGACAATTTTATTGGCAGCGATTTTTGGAGGGTCATGGTATAAACCCAAACAAATTTGGAAGAGTTGCAACTCGGAGTTGATTTTTGGGGAACAAATTTGAAGTCATCGGAGTTCGAATTTGGAATTGATAATTAAAGTTGTTGAAGTTGAAACTTGGAATTGATATTTAGAAATGTTGGAGTTGAAATTTATAGTTGATCGAGTGTAAAATTGAAATAAATTCAGTTGAAAGTTTGTTTCCAAACAAACATCATTATCCCAAGAGGAAACAGAGAACCAAAAAGAGCAATAGACTTTTTCTCAAAAGCAAAAAAACAGACAAAGATAAGCTGATGTCAATTAAAGTCGTTGAACTACGATGAAGTCATCGAGACTGACCAGCACTTTATACACCTCAAGTCCAACGAGTACCAATCAATTGCTCTAATTGTGATTGTCTAGAGAACTCGCATTCTGTAGAAAGCTGCCATTGCGAGACGTCCGATCAACGACGGAATTGCAACTATCAATTTCATAATGGAAGTAACCCGAGGCGGAAATCTCAGATGTGGAGCCAGTGAACCGAGCAGCTAGATTCCTAAAAAGCACCCCAATTGTTCCTCAATGTCGTCCATCGATGAATCCTAACATCAAAAAGATTAAAATGATGGCAATTCTGTTTTGGTGACAGCATCGCATTCCATCAACATTCCAAGCAGTTGAAGCCATCAGAAGAAGGCTTCAATGAATCCTGACGCAAAAAAAGAATTGCTTGGTGGCAAGGAATCGAAGTGCTCGAAGAAATGGTAATTCCATCAAGAGTTATCAAGATTGCTCATTGGAAGCTTCCCGATATTGATCCAACTTGCGTCACATTAGGAAACGTTAGTTGAGGTTTCTTATTTATCGTGGACAAGGATATTACGGTGTACAGGTATCTGCGGTTGGTGGATAAGTGGAAAGAACCATTTCAAAAAGTTACAAGAGCTCTCTTGGCTTGGGCTCATACTATTCGGTGCACACTCATCGAATATGCCGAGGATCCTTCAGCCCGTCTCGAGTGTCTGACGCTTCGCTCGATCCACTATTCCGAAAAATGGATCTTCGAAGAAAGCCAATCGCATATAGCGCATTTATTCCCTTTTGCTTCATATCCAATGGAAAAGAATCCAGAGACTTCAATATCTTCTCACCACCACGATTCGCTACTTCACCGAGAGGAAAAAGCTACCTTAATCCTTTGCCAAGTGCAGCAAGGACTTATCGGATAAAGTTCATCTCTCAGTCGATTTCTGGAGTCCTCCAAGACGTACCATTTTCAGTCGATCCGAACTCCCGTTTCGTGCTTTGATCATCTTTGAGCTGATTGTACGTAGCACATCGAATTGTCAATTGTGGTCAGTAGGCAGCTTCGTGGCTTCGAACTCGCAGCCCTATTGAGGCTCGCTTCAAAGGTACCAACTGTAGTTGTGGAGTCGTTTGAAATATCCTGGTATGGGAGTTACTGGAAGCTGAAGATAATCGTTTCATTGTCACATCAAGATTTATGGAGACACGTAGTATTATGAAGGCACGTATAGTTAAGGGTTCATTCGACGACTCGTCTTCACACGAAGAAATTGATAAAGATTGCTGAGGAAAATACTCTTACGTCTTTATAGGATAATGTATCTTCCTATATGTCTTCACACAAAGATGAACCCATGTTCCTACATATCACGTAGGCGTCAAAAGGAAGATATGTATTCCTACATATCTTCAATTATAATTATTGCTAGATATATTGAAGACATAATAAAGAAGATATGTATTCCTACATGGCTACGTCTGAAAACGACACGAGGAAGATATTTATGTCTACATACTATGGTCTAAATACAACGCGAGGAAGATATTCATTTCTACATCCCATGGTTTAAAGACAACACGAGGAAGATATTTATGCCTACATGGGTCCGTCTGAAGACAACACGAGGAAGATATTTATTCCTACAAACCTCCGTCTGAAGACAACACGAGGAAGATATATATTTCTACATTCCTCCGTCTTATTCCTACATGGCTCCGTCTGAAGACAATACGAGGAAGATATTTATTCCTACATGGCTCCGTCTGAAGATAACACAAGGGAGATATTTATTTCTACATGCCTCCGTCTGAAGACAACACGAGGAAGATATTTATTCCTACATCCCATGGTCTAAAGACAACGCCAGGAAGATATTGATTCCTACATGGCTCCGTCTAAAGACAACACGAGGAAGATATTTATTCCTACATGCCTCCGCCTCAAGACAACACGAGGAAGATATTTATTCCTACCTCCCATGGTCTAAAGACAACGCCAGGAAGATATTTATTCCTACATACCTCCGCCTGAAGACAACACGAGGAAGATATTTATTCCTACATGCCTTCACTTGAAGATAAATACTATATGGATAAAGAATATATATTTCTACACGACTTTCTACATCTAAACACATAATGAAGAAAACACTTATTCCTTCATTTCTTCCCATGAAAACATCCCTGGAAAGACACAAATTCCTCCATATCTTCAATCCTTGCGCGCTCGTCAAAAACTATCGCAGTTCGAAGTTTGAATACCGGTTCTTCGAGCAGACCGCCATTCCGAAAAATCCAACAATGAGAGAAATGGATCGAAGCCGTACGGTGCATACTTTTCGTCATCTTAACGCAGTTACCCTTACGGATAAATTCATGTATGGCTGGAGAAGTGAAAGAGACATTGTCCAGAGGTCAACCGGGCTGGAATGACGGGCTGAGAGCGAGGGCGAATCCGAAAGTGGATGGAAGGGAAGCCCGATATCTTCTGTGACTCTTCGAGGGGTTAAAATCGAACTAGAATCCATTTCAGCTGTGATCTTGAAGCGGTCTGCCCCGGACTTTCTCAACAAACTTGTGGCACTCCCTAACTCCCCTGCACTAGCTGCACTTTACAGACAATTCTCGAAGCTTGAATGCTTCAGTCGAACTCTCCTCCCTCTTTTTCTCTTTTCTTGGTTGAGTTTAGTTGAGTTCGCTCTTGGCCTTAGTTTCTCACAATTTATTATTTACATTCGAGGTATTATTATTATCATCATCAAATTATTGGTTGAGTTATTACTATTATTGTTGTTAATATTATCAATGCTATTATTATTATTATTATTATTATTATCATTATTATTATTATTATTATTATTTATCATAACCTTTTAGAAAATTATATTCCTTTAGCATTTTCATATTTTTATACCTATTTTAAATATGCTATATACCGTTATATTTGTTGTTTTCGTATCTGTATTATTATTATTTTTTTTATGATGCTATTTTATGTTTAAGTTTTCTTAAATTTTTATTGGTATCTCTTTTTTGCCCGAAAGTCAACACTATGGCATAATAAAATTTATTATTATTATCATCATTTCTCTCTCTCTCGTTCTCTTTTAGTTTTTACGTTTTAGTTTATTTTTCTAGTTTTTAGTTTATTTTTAGGTTATGAGTAGTTCAACTTTAGTGGATTTTTGTGCCAGGACTGAATATTTTTTGAACATTTTCGCGCTTTTTTTTCCCTTTAGGGTTATATTAGATTTTTTTGTTATTTTTGGTTAAAAGTGCGTTTTTTGGTATTTTTGTTATATTATCATTGAGTTATTATTTTGTTAGACTTTATATCTTTATTTTGTTAACATTTTTGTTTTATCTTAAATTGTCAAAATGTTTTTTACTAGGGCATAATAAAATATATCATCTATCTTTCTATCTCTTTTTCTTTCTATCTCTCTTTCTCTCTTTCTCTTCGGCGCCTCTGCAGGAATCGCATATATATAACTTCATAAATACATGTAAATATACTGCACCTCGTTCAATACGATTACGAGGTCGACAATAATGGTTTCATAAAATTCGATTCGCCCGGGAAGGGTATCCCACCGATAAATGTTAAAGGGCGCCGGCTCCTTTCTCAAACTCCAATGTGCTCGAAGTTTCAAGTTGCGATAATCTCGACTTCAAAGTTTTTAAACTCCAAACTTCAAAGAAAAAAAAATCCCTCAGACATTATGACGAAAAGATTTTTTTTTACTACCTCCAGCTTGAAGCGAACGCTTTTTTTTAATTAAGGGGGTAGTCAATTTGGCGGCAGCAAAGTTCTGTAGTATTTGAAATTTATGGCGAAATTTATTATGACTAGTACGAGAGTTTTTTCGGGACATTGAAGGTGCGTTTAGTTTTTCAGCATCTTGAGTGGTTTTGGTGGTTTATTCGATAATAATAATTTCAATATTTATCTGAAATTGTCGAGAAAAAGGAGATATGTTTTTTTAACTTGTCGATAGCTTGGATTAGATTTTGTTTTAAATTAAAGATTGTTTCAAATCAAATTTTTTTGTCCGAATTTTTGAAATTTTCGATCAGCATTCAGTGAACATGCTTTTTTCCCATTTCATATAGAATCTTGTTTCAGGTACTGAGAACTTTGTTGTTTATCTATGATTTATTAAAAAATAAATAAATATTGAAATGTCGAATAATAAAAACATTGATATTTATCGAAAAATAAAAAATTGCAATATCAATAAATATTTTAAAATAATCAATTGATATATTGATTAATACTGACAGCTGAAAAATTCAAATCTTCATAAAGATCGTATAATAAAGAAGATAGAAAAATTTAAATATCGATAAATGTAACACAAAAATTAATAGACTGACTATTGTACAAAATTAATAATTAAGAAAAGCTCAAAATGGAAAAATTGAAATTTGACCCAGGCGTTGATACGTTGCTTGCAAAATGGAACCCAGAGCTGCGATTATTCGCGTTTCCGGGAAGAAATCGATAACTCTCATCATTACGTGTTTGGCGTGCACGTCGCAAATTACTTGAAAGATTGAAAAGCCCGAAAGGCATTTTTCTCACCACTGAAACTCGCCTACTAGTATTGGAGGCCGGAAAAAATCGAACTGGAATGAGACTCAAAGCTTAACACGAAAAACCTACGAACGATTCGTTACGAATTCTCATTCATCAGCAGTATTGACAAAAGTCAAAAATCCGGTGCATCAAGGATTCCTTCGTAAAAGCAAACGTACGTCTATCAGTAAAAAGGACTTTTAGAAAAATGAACATCTCGAGGTGAGAAAATAATTTACAAAATAGACTATTTGATTCGTTAACTTTTTCTTGCAACATCGCGTTTGGGTTTGGGTTTGTTCAAATCAGTATATAACAAAGAAATACATCTGAATTAATTGATTTAATTTTATTTATTAATTCATAGCAATTCACGTAAATTGAAAAACTATATTCTAATGTTATCATTTATTGAATAAGAAGAATAATTTTTATACAATCAATTATAACATTATTATATTGTTCTTCAATTTACGTGATTTACTATGAATAAATTAAATTAATTTGTTTTTAAGTGTTCCCATAGATTTTTTATAGAATAAAACGAGGCATGAAAATTGCAAATTTCAAGGAGATGGGTGATGAATTCGCTTCCGGAGAAAAAAGGCTTTGATACGCCTGGGTAAGAGACTAGAACGTTTTTTTTTTTCAATTCTGAAATAGTTTTGAGGCTCTATCCAATCGAAAAATTTCAGATGATTACGAATATCATCGAATATATGTCGAAAATGTTAGATTTTTCGATATACAGGGTGTCCCAGCTAAGAATGTCACCCGTGAAACGGGGGGTAGGGGGTGAAATTCTAAGACGATTGATATAAGCATGTATGGGTCCCAGATCAACCCCTGAATTATTATTAATTTTTTACGGCA
>JAPYZJ010002040.1:0-35472 GCA_030522765.1 Ophioninae sp. B BG-2022a
TCGGATTTTGATGATTAAAAAAGCATTTTGAAGAGAAAATCATAACGAAGAGATTGAGCACAGAGTGGAGTGCCAAATCCTAAAGGAAAAAAAGTTATCTATAATTGAGTGAAAAAACTACTTTTCCCCAAAAATCGGAAAAATTGTTGGATTTTTAATATTTTTTTTATAGGTCCATTTCGATGTAATTTGATCCCCTGAACACGAATTTACCATTAATTTCCCCCAAAACCCAAAATTTCCTTGAAAAAATCGTGTTTTTAGAAGTTTTTAACGATTTTTTCATGGAAATTTTAGACCTCGACGAATGGCTTTTTGAATTTTTCTCGAAAATTATGGGGGCTACGAATTTTAACAGAAAGAAAAGTGGTATGAACACCGTTAACAATTAATGCAGAAATTAAATGGAATAATAAATGGAACAAATAAATGTAACAATAAATGCAATAAATCAATGCAATAATAAATAAATTCAATAATAAATAAATTCAACAATAAATAAATTCAATAATAAATAAATTCACTAATAAATAAATTCAATAATAAATAAATGCAATAATTAATAAATTCACTAATAAATAAATTCACTAATAAATAAATTCACTAAAAATAAATGCAATAATAAAATATTGAAAAATGTGAATTTTGCCAAGCTAACGTGAATTTTGGGTCGAGAAGCTTTTTTTGGGCAAACAATAGAGTCGAGTGCGTGACACAAGGTGTGCAAACGTATTAATGATCCAATTCGTGTTAAGTCAAGTCGATTCTCAGGGATTGACTCAGTGGGGTAAAAGGGTGATAAGGGGTGGCTTGGTGATAAGGGGAGACGCGGATTGCGTGAAGGAGGGCCAAGGCCAAGGGGTTGCGTTCTAGTCTCAGGTAAAAGCACAGCCGAGTGAGCAATCGAGCAGACCGTCTAGGTCTTAGTGGAGAAAAGTAGGCCGGTCAGTCAGTGGGACGAAAAGAAAAGTGGCTCGATCTTTGGTCCCGATAAAGACATCAAGTATAAATCATTCGCCGAGGTCCTTTCTAGGTACGAACCTACAAGCTGAATTCAACGTGCCTAATTAGCATTGTGATTCGTTCCGAATCACCAGAAATCACCACGTGGCTTTTGGAGAAAAATTTTCAAACTCGACCTATTTTATTATTGCATTTATTTATTATTGCATTTATTTATTATTGTGTTTATTTATTTTTGCATTTATTTACTGTTGCATTTATTTATTATTGCATTTATTTATTATTGAATTTATTTATTATTGCATTTATTTATTATTGCATTTGTTTACTGAATTTATTTATTGCATTTTTATTTATTCGAAAACGAAACGTCGATATATTTTTTTGATATATATTGATAAAGATTTTTCCTTCTTAAAAAGAAAAAAGAAAAATTTGTTCAATCTAAATAATGATTATTTAATTATTTTTAAGTTCGAAACGAAATTTTTTTTTGTCAATTAAATTGTTGACATTTAATTGCGAATTAAAGTAAGGTATTAAGTAGTAAATTAAGAATTATCTAGTTTCAGAAAAAGATCTCCATATTTCCCCATAGGAAGAATAGAAATTCCATAGGAAAAATCCCCATATCTCCCCATACGAAAAATCTTCATATCTTCCTATATGAAAAATCTCTAGATATTGCAAAATGAAAAATTCTCATAATCTTTAAAATGAAAAATCACCATATCTTTTCGTACGAAAAATCTCCATATTTTCCTATGGCAAAAGAAAAGAAAATTTTTCTTATAATAAAAATTCCTAGACTCTTCTAGAAAAAAACTACATCTTTCAAAGCTAATCTCATCCTAATTTTTGATTTATTAAAGTTAAGATTTTTATGTATTATTTTATTTTTATTTATTTTATTTTGTATTTTTTCTGTATTATTTAGTTTTTATTAATTTCATTTTATATTTTTTCTGTATTATTTCTGAATTTTAATATGATTTAAAAATTCGTTTATTATTATTGTTGCCCAACAGTTTAACTCGAGAATAAAAAAAGTATCATCATCCTCATCATCTTCACGAATTTCAACAATCTGTCAACAAAATTCCATTTCAACGCCACCAATACTTCCTGTCAAAAAAAAAAATTTTTTTTTTAATGAATGAAATTAAATCTTACGTTATTGCGGGCTCCAACATCAGCTCCAAGATCGATCATGCGATCGAGAAAAGCAGTCCTGTTGTCTTTGACAGCGTACATCAAAGGTGACATTCCGGTGGTCTGTAAAATGGCCATTAGGTCGAAATTTGATAAATTTTTTTTTCCACCCTCCATTTTGGATTTTTTTTTCCAGGATTTTAAAAGAGACCGGAAATGAGTGAAATTGGTTTTTGAAAACTAACCGGATCCATGACACCAGCCAGAGGCGAAGAGTAGCCATCTTCGCCGGCACTTTGGACACTTTTTTCCAAAGTTTTGAGAAGTTGATCACAGGGTGCCCATTCACCACGACTGGACAATCCGAGAAGCCTTTGGGCTCCTTCTCTGGCCGTTGCTCCAGCCGATCCTGGCTTACTTCCGGGTTGGGAAGTTTCAACGTTTGGTGTCCCATTGCTGCCTCCTGTTGATGCCGATCCTCCATCGTCTTTTCCACCTGCCGGACTCTCTTCCTTCCCTGATGAACTCTTTTTGTCGTCTTTGATGCCCGTGGGCTTTTTGTTGTTACTGCTCATGTTACTTCGCAATTAAGTCCTTTTGAACACCTCTCGCGATGTCCTATCATCGCGCACCAATCTCGTACTGAGATCACTTCAACGACTATTTTCTATATTTTGGGTTGGAGACCGACACAAGACTTGTTTGGGTTTGTTTGGGTTTGCTACAAAAAAAACCCCATGAATTAACGAACTCCCAAGATAAGACTTGTTTGGGTTTGTTTGGGTTTGTTAGAAACGAAATCCCATGAATTAACGAATACCCAAGATAATACTTGCTTGGGTTTGTTTGGGTTTGTTCGGGTTTGTTTGGGTTTGTTTGGGTTTGTTAGAAACGAAATCCCATGAGTTAACGAACTCCCAAGGTAAGACTTGTTTGGGTTTGTTTGGGTTTGTTTGGTTTTGTTAGAAACGAAACCCCATGAATTAACGAATCCCCAAGATAAGACTTGTTTGGGTTTGTTTGGGTTTGTTAGAAACGAAATCCCATGAATTAACGAACTCCCAAGATAAGACTTGTTTGGGTTTGTTTGGGTTTGTTTGGGTTTGTTTGGGTTTGTTAGAAACGTAATCCCATGAATTAACGAACTCCCAAGATAAGACTTGTTTGGGTTTGTTTGGGTTTGCTACATACGAAACCCCATTTTGTCGACCTCGTAGCGTTTTTTTCTATTTTTATGGAAATTAATTATCGATTCTCATGGTACAATTATCTTATAAGGGCTCTTCTATAGAGCTATTTTTTGGTAATTTTTTATCGGCCCGATAGCGTTTTTTTTTTTTAATTTATTTTTTAATGGAATTGTAAATCGATCTAATTGTAAATCTAGTCGAAAATTTTTCTTTTTTTCTATTTACTTGTTTAAACAATTTCAAAGATCCTTGAAACTTGTACAAACAGCGTATAGAAAATTGTTCCAAAAATGATTCTCCAGTTCATTGCCATCATCGAGGAACTCTTTCACGAAAATCGTCGAGGAACTTTCGATTGCCGTTGCGCAATATTGCGGTATTCTAGGTACACTGAACCGACAGCAAAGATCGGTTGTCGAATTTTTTTAAAAAAGGAAAAACTACCGAAGAACATCCCCAGCACAAAATTTCGTTTCACATTAAAAAAAAAACGACAACAACAACAGCACACTCCGGTATTTTCAATTCGGAGGAAAAAACGAATAAAAACAAAAATTACACTTTTCGGCACAGTTTTTTACTTGAAAATGGAATCCCACGCTGACGACCGGAAACCACCATTTGGGTTTGTTTGGGTTTGTTATTTTTCAACGGTTCAATGATTTAAAAAAAAAAACGTCGAAAACAAAATGGCCGACAACGGGAAAAGGTTCTTTTTTGGACTCGCGTTGGAGTGGATTTCGATGGATTTTGGATTTTCAGGAGGGACCCAATAACAACACACTCTGATATTTTCAATTCAACGAAAAAAAATAAATAAAAATTACACTTTTCGGCACAGTTTTTTTTAAATTCGTAAATCGAATCTCACGTCGACGACCGGAAACCACGATTTGGGTTTGTTTGGGTTTGTTATTTTTCAATGATTTTTTTTTTTAAAAAAACGCCGAAAAAAATGGCCGACAACGGGAAAAGGT
Organism: Ophioninae sp. B BG-2022a; assembly: GCA_030522765.1. NCBI lineage: Eukaryota > Metazoa > Arthropoda > Insecta > Hymenoptera > Ichneumonidae > Ophioninae sp. B BG-2022a. The sequence continues at coordinate 4,283 of JAPYZJ010002040.1, forward strand.
AAGGTTCTTTTTTGGATTCGCGTTGGAGTGGATTTTTATGGTTTTTGGATTTCCAGGAGGGATCCACACGTCGCGCTAACCCTCGCGATTCTGAAGAAGTCTGGACGCCTAGAAATTCATGAAGGGTTGCTTTTAGGGGGTTCGTTTGTAGGCACCAGTCTCGACCAATCGTAGTTCTCTACATCGTTAAGGCTCGTACATTATCGTACACCCTGGTCGAAAACACACACTATGTTGGATTACGATTTCTTGGTGTTTGTGGGGTTGCAATCGGTACAAAGAAATGAAAGGGTGGCAAAAGAGGAAGGGAGGGGGGGGGAGGGCCTTGTGTGGGGACTGCGCAGTCCTCGATAGCGTTGCCCGTCGAAGAAGTTAAGAAATGGGTGATGGCTACCGAGGCTTTACCCCCTAGGGGTGCTCCGCAACCTACGTTCGCCACCCCGACACGCGACTTCCGGTTCAGAGTAGACGCTAACACGCCATCCCTTCGGATAGACTCTAGACAGGAATTTGCATATGTATATATTTCGGGCTCCAATAAGAAGCACTGTACAACCACGAGTACTCTCTCGAGAACGTACTCATTGTTTTTGTTGAGTCCCATACGAGCGATTATTTAAACAATTTTTAATCAGTTATTAATTATTCATTTTTTGATTCACTAAATATTATATCTTTAGTTATTTTTATTCATCAGTTATTATTAATTTATTATTCATTATTCTCAGTTATTAATTATTCATTTTTTAATTAATTAAATATTATATTTTTAGTTATTATTATTCATCAGTTGTTATTAATTTAGTATTCATTATTTTCAGTTATTAATTATTCATTTTTTCATTCACCAAATATTATATTTTTAGTTATTATTAATTTAGTATTCTTTATTCTCAGTTATTAATTATTCATCAGTTATTATTAATTTATTATTCATTATTCTCAGTTATTAATTATTCATTTTTTAATTAACTAAATATTATATTTTTAGTTATTATTATTCATCAGTTATTATTAATTTATTATTCATTATTCTCAGTTATTAATTACTCATTTTTTAATTCAGAAAATATTTTATCTTTGATCATTATCGGTAATTATTCGGAAATTAACCCCTCTCGGGAGAGGAGTGGGGGTGGGTGGATTTCAATAAAAGGATTTATCAAACCTTGGATTTCAATAAAAGCGTCAATAAAAGGATTTATCAAACCTTTTTTTTCCAAAAACCCTTTTCCCTTTTTCCCAACCCTTCATTCTTAATAAAAGGATTTACCAAACTTTTCCGTGATGGTCGAGGGAAGGATCTCCAGTGCGGTAATAAAGTGCCAGCTGGTCAACATATGTGACAAGGTTGTCAGTACGTCCTGTTCGCAAACGTCTTCATCTGTGATTTCAATCTGTGATTGGTGACCGCTTAAATCCACCCACTACCATTTTCCATATTTTCTACCAATGAAATTATTTTTTTGAAAAGAATTTTTAAAATTTGAAGTTTTCAAATCAAGTTCGAAGTTTTCAAGTCTGAAGTTGATCAAGTTTGGAGTTTTTAAATCCAGTTTCAAGTTTTCAAAATCAAGTTTTTTTTAAGTGAGTTTTGAGAAAAGAGGTTAAATTTCATCCCCGTTTTAGCAGCAGCTTTCTTCACCAAAAATCAATGCAAAACTTGCATTCTTCATCTTCAGTAATCATCAAACCTTTGGAAGTGGAAATGTCGAGGGTCAACCAACACTGAACTCTTGCCTCTGGCGAGTGAATTTAGTTACAACACATTGACAGTCGTCAATGCGACATAATCACATCCAGCATCAAACTACTTGGTCTATACGTGTATCGACGATCAGTTTCGCTTATTAATCCGTGTAAATAATTGTGAATAAATTAAAGTGTTTGTTTTAGTTCTGAACAAGTTTTGTTCCAATTCAAATTCCAAATTTTGTTCCAATCAAGTTCCAAACAAGATTTAGTTTGTTTATTGTTGTTACAATTGTTACAATTGTTGTTAGTTACAATTGTTTTCAATTAACCATCGTCACCAGATTAAGTTGAATTTTACGAATGTTAAGAATTTTACAAATTTTTTATTTTACGAAAATTTGGGGATATTCACATATTATTTGTTTTACAAAGATCTTCGAAACTTTATAAATTTTATTTTTTACAAAAATCTGGGGATTTTTACATATTTTGTGTTTTAGAATAATCTGGAAATTTTAGAAATCTTTTATTTATCAAAAATCTCGAAGACAGACGACGAAATAAATAATTTCTCGTTCGCATATTTCCAAAATTTTTCGATAAGAGGTAATTCTAAAAAAGGAAAGCGTAATTTGAAAAAGGACGAGCTGGATAAGAACTCATAATTTATTAACACTAATTAAATAATTTTTCGTTCGCATATTTCCAAAATTTTTTGAAAAAAGGTAATTCTAAAAAAGGAAAGCGAATTTTGAAAAAATACGAGCTGGATAAGAACTCATCATTTATTAACTTTCACTCACAATCACTCATCTTACAGAATTATCGATCTATATACACATTTTTTTTCTTCATTTCTACTTTATTAAAATTTTTAGATATAAAAAACTAAAACAGAGTAGAATTCTTTTTTTAATAAAAAATGAATTTCTTTTTTTTATGATATAGCTCGGATCGGTAAATAACCCGTAATAAGTTAGCTGAGTTATTTGCCGATCTCGAGATCGTAACGTGTTCGGCATCACGATGACCTTACAGAGAAGTTCGCCTTGACCGAAATCCCGCTATCTATTTTCAAATTCGCATTGATCGCGATTATCAAGTGTAAAATGTAAAAGTATACGCAATTGATACAACGAGACTATTCGAGTGCTTTATCACATTGTGGAATATCGAGTGAAGACAAAAAAAAATTAATTGCGATAATGATCGAATATTCATGAAGAATTATTGATTGATTGTACAGAACCAGAATTGTCTAATTTTATCAGACGAAACAATTTTAATGATTAAAAAATATGGATTATATATTTTTACCAAAAAGATTTAGTAAAATAAATAAATGCGTAAAAAAAAAATTTATACTATTCTTAGACGTCTACTAAAAAAAAATACACAATTATCATATTATGAAAAATGATTAATTAATTATCTATAATTATATTCAATCATTTTTGCAAAATAAATTAATAGTTTTCGATGAAAAAAATCGAAATTCAATTACGACTTAAATAATTTAATTCCGTTTATTAAAAAAAGAATTTCAAAGATGATCAAATGGTAATACAGAATGATTAATTAATTAATTATCTAGAATTATATTAGACAAGATAATATTAATAATTTTTGCAAAGTGAATTATTGCATTGCAACAAAATATCAGAATTTCATTGACACACGTCCATTCAAAAAGCGAATTTCGAAAATGGTTCAATAATTCTACATAATTATTAATTAATAAAATAAAACTGAATTAAGCTAGATGATTATAATAAATTTTGTAAAATAAATGAAACAGTTGGAATTTCATTCTGGAACATTCTCCAGATAAGGACCCATTCATGTAGGTGTGTGGAAAAACATATCTACTACAGTTTTAATTTTTTATGCCCTTTTATCAGCGTGCAATCATTCACAAGAAATTCTTCGTGCAGTCTCTCTCGAAACGTCGCGTGGAATTGTTCTATCTCTCGTTCGCGTTGCAGCAGGGAATCTTTTGAAAAAATGTAAAAAAATGCGATAGCGATAGTGGAATGGAAACAAAAAACGATAGTGATAAAAAGTGTTTTCCAAAGTCGTGGCTGGCAATGGTTGTTTCATGCATTTTACAAAGTCAGGTGTATAATATCTGCATTTTTTGACGACATTGTCGAACGACGATATCACGACGGAGGCGCTTAAAATTTATGAAAAATAAATACGTATATATACCGGGTGTCCCATTGAATCTTGATTTTTTTCGGAAAATATTACTCGTATCAAATATATTGTAGAATAAAAGATTTAGGGTATAAAGTGGGACGTTCGAAAAAAAAATGTTTGTCGGTCCAAAATTCAAAATGGCGCCGTTAAAATGGCCAAGATGTTTTTTTCGAATAGGAACATACCTTTTTTTTATCACAAAAACATTTGTCAGCTCAAAAACAACAACGTTTATTGAAAATATTTTTTGATAAAGTACATAATTTCTAAGGCAGAACGTCATTAAAGGGGAACTTAAAAAACGCTGTTTTTTAATTACTTTAGTTTCTAAATTTAAGTTTCCCTGGGCCAACATTCTGGATGCGCTATTTTGAATTTCGGATTTACCAAAATGTTTTTTTTTTCAATTCCATTCGTGCAATATTTTCCGAAAATAATAAGGTATAAGATTAAAATGGGACACCCGGTATATGTCGCGTAGGATTAGCCTCAAACGAGGATTACTATAATCAAGTTCCTGGCAATAGTTTTGGAGGTTACCAAATTTTTATCACTCGCGAATTAGTAGTATATCAAGATTTATTACAATTATTAATTTTTTAATTTTTTTTTCGATTGGATAATTAAGAAAAAAATTATTAAAAATTGGGTCCTTCTCAACTAAATTATTCGACAAAGTTGAAACATTTAAATTAACATCGAACGGACAACCGTACATGAGGAGATAAGATTGCACGTGGGTTAATCGTAATCGCTTTGCTCTTATCGTCCCCTTGTCACTTCTCTGAGAAGTTTTTTTGGTTTTTCGTCTGTAAAAATTGGTCATTGCTTTCCGAACAGAGTTTGGATGTTGGTGGTCGGTTCAACACGAGAGGAGACCTTCTCATCTCTGAAAGTGAAATCGTGACATTCGTTAACTTTTTTTTGTATTTTTTTATTTTTTATTACAAGAAAACAATAATCGACGAAAATCAAGTTCGAAATGTTTGGATTGTCGCGAAAGTTTTGCCTCTCGGCGATACGTCAACCAGGTTTGTTATCCTCGAATGGCCGGGATTTCATTTTTTTCGAATCTCCGAAATGTTGGTCGACGTCCAGTCAAGGTAAGTGGTTTTTGGTCCATTCCAGCGAAAAGTTTTCTCGACGAGATCGATGATCGAAAAAAAGCCTTTTGTTCAGATTTTTTTTTCGAAAATACTGATTGAAAAATCAAAATAAGGATTGAAGGATTTATTTATCATATCTGTAGGTCATAGAATCCATTTTTTGTTTTACGAGAAAATACGAAGGAGATCTGTTATAAGAAAAGTTGAAAATTGTATTTTATCATTCATTTTTCCATTTCGAATCTTGTAGAAAGTCCAGATAATTTAAAGTTAGTTAAAACAGTTATTATGGGTTTATAAATTAATTGGTTAATTGTTAATCAATAATTTTACATATCGCAATTGTTAATCGAGTGTAAAAATCGTGTTCACTTCGCAAGCAAACCTGATGTAAAATACGATAAAAAAGGGTTTTTTTTATTGGTCGCCGAGCCGCCATTTTGGATTTTGTCATAAAATAAAAAATGAATTTGGGAACTTTCAAATGTGTAGAAAAAACCCTCCAATTTTCGTTTCGATAACTTCAATAGTATTCTCAAGAAAAATTCCGCAAGAAATCAGTTTTTAGGCCTTTCAAGGTCTCTCTAGGCCCTTCTTAGGCCTCAACTCTGTGCAACGATTTTCTCACGATTTTTTAAATCTTTCTCGGTCATTTTCTGTTTTCCGTTGATTCATCAAAGAACCATTGATCTCCAATCGTTTTTCGGATCCCAAGTCAAAAATTGACAGCGCGACCAAGCTGTCAAATATATCGAATTTGGAAGGCCTCTCGTATGCTCGTCAAGAGGGCGAAATTCCGTTGGTGGACATGACGATAGGCAAAGCATTGGAGTCCGTGGTGGAAAAATGGCCCAATCGCGACTGTCTGATATCCTGTCATCAGAATGTGAAAATGACGTACGAGGAGGTTCTACGGAGGGCTGATAAACTGGCAGCTGGTTTTTTGAAGCTAGGTCTTCAACCAGGCGATCGAGTAGGATTGTGGGGACCAAATGAAGTGGAGTGGTTCATCAGTTTCATTGGATTGTCCCGTGCTGGTATAATCATGGTCGCACTCAATCCTGCTTATCAGCAATCCGAAATCGAATATTGCCTGCAAAAGGTCAATGTACGAGCTGTCGTATCACCGAAATCGTTCAAAACACAAATCTACGGTGATATGTTGATCCGAGCTAAGAAAAACTGCCCCAATTTGGATCACATCATCATCCACTCACAGGATCACGTGCCGTGAGATATCACTCTTATCTATATTTTTATATCTCTAATATACAGGGTGTGAAAAAAGTTTGAAAATCCCTAAAAATTGCAAAAGTTATCAAAAAAAAAAAATTCAAGATCAAACCTTATGTAATTTTTAACAAGGAATCCACTGGTGACCTTCAATTCGACCTTGAACTTCATTTTCAAGGTCATTTCAAGGTCAACTTTGATTTTTCAATGGAAACCCCTATTTTTTACATCGGCAATCAAAAAGTGAACAATTTTACGTTCTAATATGTACTCGGGCCATTGGTCAGATGTGACCTTCAAGCTGACCTTCAAGGTCACACCGAAGGTCATTTGAACTTATTGAAGTAAAGTCGCCACAGAAAAAATATGGTTTTTCTGCTTGCACATAAATATCGACTTCGCACTTCAGCGTTTTTAGAAAAATCATTTCTTAAGGGGGTAACATTGGGAGAGAAATATTTCGTAGGAATGTTTTCATTTTCAAAATAAAATATGGCGAAGTGTTTCTATGAACGAGGCTATAAATTTAGCATGATATATTTCAGCTTGATAAAAATCATCCCTTAAGGGGTTGGAGGTATAAAAAAAGGAATTTACATTTGAATTTCGACCGGGACGAGGTCAAAGGTAGAAGCTAAAGTTCGTCACGCGTGAAATGATTTTTTTAATTAATATTTTTTATAATCCCGGAAGTTTGGGGACCTTTGGGCTAATTTCTAGTACCAACCCTTATTACGTTGGAGGGCTCGCTCGGATCTCGCTGATTCATGAATATCGCGTGTGCGACCGCAACATCGACGTCTACGTATGAAAATTATTATCGAGTCTTTCGTTTGTCCACGTGAAACGGGTTAACCACTTGTCGTGACAATTGTGTCGAGCCACCTACGAAGGCCATTCGGTCACACGGTTTTCCACAAGAAATCTCCTTTCTTTTCGCTTTTCGTTCAAGACTTCGACGTTTATGGGGTTTGAGTGGATTTCGAAATTTTGTTTGGGTTTTTTGGGGAAGTTTTGGTTTGGGTTTGCTTGGGTTTTTTGTGGATATTTTTTTTGGGTTTGCTTAGGTTTTTTTGCAGAAATTTGGGTTTCGGTTTGCTTGGGTTTGTTGGGAATATTTTGTTTGGGTTTGTTTGAAAAATTTAGATACTTTATACGAATTTTTTTTGATTCTTTGGAAAAAATTTTGTTTAGATTCGTTTGGAAAATTTTGCAATTTTGTTTGGGTTTGTTTGAAAAATTTAGACACTTTATTCGGATTTTTTGGATTCTTTGGAAAAAATTTTGTTTTAATTTGTTTGGAAAATTTTGCAATTTTGTTTGGGTTTGTTTGAAAAATTTAGATACTTTATACGGATTTTTTTGGATTCTTTGGAAAAATTTTTTGTTTAGATTCGTTTGGAAAATTCTGCAATTTTGTTTGGTTTTGTTTGGGAAATTCCGGATTTTTTGTTGGATATTTTGGGATTCCTTAGAAAATTTTTGTCTTCGATTCATTTGAAAAATTTTGAAATTATGTTTGGGTTTGTTTCGGAAAATCCGGATTTTTTGCTGAGTTTTTTGGAGTTCGTTGAAAAAAAAAAAATTTTTTTAAATACGATGTTCTCTGGGTTGAATATCGATTTTGAGAAGAGCTGCATTAAGGAGCGCCAGCGAGTTCCGATTGAACTGATTGATCGCCTTGCGGTATTTAATGGCATTCTACCGGTGCAATTAGGCTAATGGCTGAACGCGAAAGTCGGTTCGCACGTAGTTAAATTTTGCTTGCGCTGGGCGGATTGTAAACGTTGACTGAAAAGAAAAAAAAAAAGAACAAAAATCGATGAAAGTGTAAAAGACTTTCTCGCTCTTTCTTTCGCAGTGGTACGCGTCGTTTCGTCGATGTCGAATCACTAGCGAATAAGTCCGAGGTGCAGGCCATTGGTGCAATGCAGAATGAGATATCACCCTTCTCCGGCTGCAATATTCAATTTACTTCGGGAACAACGGGAAAAGCAAAAGCCACCCTACTCTCACACAGAGCTCTGATAAATAACGGCAGACAGGTGAGAATTTATTTATTATTATTTTTTGTCTACAGGACATTGATTATTATTTTTTTCAAACAATTTATTATTTTTCTTCTGTCAACAAATTATTTATTTTCAATTATAATTTTAGTATTATTATTCAATTTTTTTAATTTAATGTAATTATGAATAATTATTTAATTTTTTTTAAACAATTGATTATTTTTCACTTGTCAACAAATTAGTTAATTTTTTGTTTACATAATTTTTTTATATTTAATTTTTTATTTACATTATTTTTTGTATTTATTTTTTCGCTTGCAAACTATTAATTATTTTTTTCGACTATAATGCTCGACCCGAATTGTTTATTTAAAGAAAAATGAAATTTAAAGAAAAATGTATAATAATAATGTATAATTTAAAATAGAGAAAAAATAAAGTCAAGATAGAGAATAAAAATAGAGATGAAAAAAGAGAAAAAAAAATTAAGTAACAAAAAATTGCAAAGAAATAGGTTTTTGAATAATGATAGTCTCGAGAGAAACACGATCGACAATGAAAAAAAAAGAAGATTCCGATTGAATAATGAGTTCGGACTAATCGAGGGAGTGGCGCGAAAAAAAAGATTGACTTTTCCAACGAAGACCTTGCTCGATTTACATAATCATTTAAATCGATGTGAATACTTGGGCTTTTACAAATAAATGTTTAAACGTTTAAAAAAATGTTTTTATTTTTTATATTTCTATTATTATTTAAAATACATTTTGTATTTATTTAATTATTCATTAAAATTATTTAAAATGTATTTATTATCATTTATTTAAATATTATTTATTATTTAAATTTATTTAAATATTATTTATTCTTATTTATTGAGTTATTATTTAAAAAAATTATAATTAATTTTAATTATTAAAATAAAATTGGATTGATTGTTTTCAACCCCAGATTGATAATTCTTCGAGTTTTTGAGTACGATTTGATTGATAAATTGTAATTGTTTAAAGGGTGCACACAGATTGGGGTTGTTCGACGACCATCACAAAATTTGCATGAACGTCCCCTTTTTTCACGCCTTCAGTATGGTATTGGGTCAAATGGGTGGTATTCAATCCGGGTCGACAATCGTCCTTGAGTCACCCACGTACAATCCAAAAGCTTCCATCGAAACCATTATCAGAGAAAAGTGCACGGTTGCTTATGGAACCCCAACGATGTGGGTAAGGCTTTTGCGCTGTTGAAAATTCATTCCGCCATTTTTTTCGATTTTTTTCACATTTTCAAAATGGCCGTTCTCGATTTTAGATAAATATGCTGGACGCTCGGGAGAAACTCCAGGCTAAAGTTGATACACTTCGTTACGGCGTTACTGGTGGAGCTATTGTCCCACCGGAAGTCGTGAAAAGAATCAAAAACGATCTTCGCTGCGAAGGACTTCAAGTAAGACAATTTTTTAAAAATTATAATCCAGAAATTATCAGTTTTATGAACATTCTTTTGAAAATTGACGATTTTTTGAAAATTGACGATTTTTTGAAAATTGACGATTTTTTGAAAATTGACGATTTTTTGAAAATTGACGATTTTTTGAAAATTGACGATTTTTTAAAAATTGACGATTTTTTAAAAATTGACGATTTTTGAAAATCTACGATTTTTTGAACATTGACGATTTTTTTTAAATTAACGATTTTTCGAATACTTCAATTTTCTTAGAATGATAATTTTACAAAATTATATTTTTTTCAACTGATCGTTTTTTTCAAGATTATAATTTTCTAAATTATAATTTTTCCAAATTATCATTCTTTCAAAATTACTTTTTTTTTTACAAATGATAACTCTTTAAAAATTTATCATCTTTTTAAAGTGACCATTTTTAGAAGATTTCACTTAAATTAAATTGAACTAATTCAAGTAAGATACCTTAAAAAAAAAGAATTAAAAAATTATAATTATTTGTAAAATCTAAAAAAAAAATCTTACAAAACAGGTATAAAAATTAAAAAAATTATATAAAATTAAAAAACACGATTGTTCGATTAACCAAACTGTTATTAAACGAATGAAAAACAAATATGAAGTTTATAGGCATGAATGATTGATTTTTAAAAAATAGTATCCAAAATCCAATAAATTTGTCAAGATCGTTTATCCTTCAGCGTTTTCCATTAATAACGAGTGTGTTGATCGAATAAATTAGCGTTCTAACGAGGAACAAACGGTCGTTACAAAGTTTCTCGTGACTTCTGTACATAGGAGAAAGGTGAATAGGTGAACCCTCGAACGATGAGAGAGGTCGATGACTCCAGGGGCCATTCATCCCTATCTATGCACATATCTTTCGAGAGGTCGGCAGACCTCGTGTGCATATTCAGCCTCTACATATATATATATACAAAATTTTTTATTAAAGATAAAACTTTCAAGAAATATCGATTTTAAAAAAATTTATTTAAATTATTAAGATTATTGAAAATGTTTAAAAAATATTTAATTTAAATATTAAATTTATTTAAAAAAATTTTAATCGCTTTCGATGTCAATCGATCGATTTTAAATAATATTTTAAAAATATTTTCATTAATCTTAATAAGTAAAATAAAAATTTTTTAAATCGATATTTATTACAAATTTTATCTTTAACATTTTTTTATTTTTATGTTTTCAAAAATTTATTTATGTTTTTATTTTATTTTTATGTTTAAAAAAAACATTTTTATTTATCTTAATAATTTTGTTAAGATAAATAAAAATGTTTTTGTACGTATTGTTTTTCCGAATGACTGCGTTTCATTTCTCAAATTAATGAATCGTTTTAATTGATTATTAAAATATCATTAATGCTTCGAGCTTGAATTATTCGGAATAAAAAAGGCTTTGAATTTGTTGCAGAGTATTTACGGGCTTACGGAAACAACCGCTGTCGTGTTTCAATCATTGCCGAATGAAAGCACCGAATTGACAGCGAACACCGTGGGTCGAATCTCGAATCATTTGGAAATCAAGGTAAATATAATTTTGTGAATTCTTGAATTTATTTGTTTTTTGCCAGAGTAAGAATAAATATTTTTTAATATGGACAATTTTATATATTCATCACTCTCTGTCTTTTGATTTTTTTATTTTTATATTTATGTAATAGTATAAATAAAAAGTAGTTTAATAAATAAATAAAAGTAGTAGAAAATTAATAAATTAAAGGAGTAGTAAAAAGTTTATTTGTAGTATTTATTTAATAAGGAATAGTAGGATAATTTTAATATTTATTGTTAATTAATGAAATTATTTATTATTGTATTATTTGATTGATGAAAATTTAATCAAATAAATTTAAAAAAATGATCATTTACGCGAATTTTAATTTTTAATATATACCTTTTTTTTAATCATGAATTTTTATTCACTTTGATTATTAATGTGAAAAAATGCTTGATTAAGATCGTCGATGAAAATGGATCTCCGGTCCCCCTCAATACACCCGGAGAATTGTGGGTCAGGGGTTACTCCACTATGCTCAAGTATTGGGACGACGAAGAAAACACGAGGAAAACAATCACCGACGATGGTTGGCTGAAAACTGGGGATCAATTTATTTTACAATCCAACGGATATGGCCAAATCGTTGGGAGACTCAAAGACATGATAATCCGAGGAGGCGAAAATATTTTTCCGAAAGTAAGCACTTGAATTAAATTTAAGTAAAAAATTTTAAATAAATAACTTTGAGGAAATATTTTGGGTACAAAATTTTGATTAAAAAATTTTGATTAAGAAATTTTGAGTAAAAAATTTTGATTAAAAAATTTTGATTATAAAATTTTGACCAAAAAATTTTGAGTAAAAAATGTTTAATTCAAAAAAACTTTGTTCTAAAGGAAATCGAGCATTTTTTGGACACGCATCCGGAAGTACGAGAAGTTCAAGTTTTTGGTGTTCACGATGACGTATATGGCGAGGAGATTTGCGCATGCGTTCGTCTCAGTGATAATTCGAAACTTACCAAAAACGAGCTTCGGGGTTTCTGTAAAGGAAAAATAGCTCATTTTAAGATACCACGGTACATTGAATTCGTAAATGATTTTCCGAGGACGGCAAGTGGCAAAATACAAAAAATAAAAATTCGTGAAGATCTGGAGGATCGTGGTATCGTACCTAGAAAATCGAGTGCGAAGTGACGATCCGTTAGTAAAATAAAAATCTGAAAACTTTATCATTAAGGGGGATGGACGAGATAAGTAACTGTGATGCAGATTATTATAATTTTACAAATATATGTATTTTCCTTACTATACCAAAAATCGTTGTAAGCTTTTTCGAAAATTCCCATTTTCCGGTGTTTCGAGAATTTTCAAAGAGCCTACTTTCGTCAAGTCGCTCAATAATTTCGTACGAGGTTTCGAGCACCGAAATAATTAAAAAAAAACATTTATTTTTTATTGTTATTTTAACGATAACAAATTTTGAAAATAATTTGACGATTACACCAAAATAGGTTTGCATTTGAAAAAAATTTTTTTCTTTCGATATTTGTTTGGACTCGTATTTTAAAAAAATATTTGTTTGCGTTTGTATTTTGCAACAAATATATTTTTATGTTCGCTTGGGTTTGTATGTTATAAATTTTATTTATATATATTTGGTTTTTTCTTTGGGCTCGTATTTTATGAAAATATATTTTGATGTTTGTTGCGTTCGTATTTTCAAAAAAAAAAAATATTTCTTTATTTCTTTGAATTCTCATCTTATTTTTCAAAATATATTTCAATGTCAACGAAAATCTTGCACTAAAATTTCCGAGATATTTCTACGATGTTTTTACAAAAAAACTAAAAATATATCAAACCTCTAGTAAAAGAAAAAAAATTCAAATTTCATTTTTTGCTTGGCAAGCACAATAGGAATAAAAGATAAAAATAAAAAAACAGTGTTTATGTGAAACGATAATTATCGATAAAAGCATTGGTGCACTGTTAAAGATAAATTTTTCTTGTTCAACTTTGGCAAACTTTTTGGTGCGTTTTATGTCTTTTTTAAAAACAAATTAAATTCGTCGTGAAACAAACGTTCGTTAAAAAAAAGGTGTTTAGACATGGAAGGCAATTTTTTTGCCTTTCGAAAAAATCGTAAAAATTAGCAATAAAAATAAAATGATAAGATACGTATAATATAATGTTACATAAGTTATACTCGATCTATTTGATATCGGTGAGATTCGCCATGAATAAAATCCTTTGCTGTCAAAAATAAATGTTTAATGAGAATTTTTTTTTTTCAAGCATTTCATGCTGTTTTTTCTCAAAGAGATAGAGAAACGAAAAAAAAGACGGAAAGAGAGAGAGAGACACGATATTGAAGTTTGCATCTTTGGAATGCAACGAAAGTTTTGTTTCGTCCGAAATTTTTTTTTAGAATGGTTTAAACCAAAAATTGTTTGGGTTTGTTTGGATTTTTCGAGAAATCCAAGTTTTTAATCTACAAAAAATATATATCGATTACGAAAAATAAAAAAAAATGAAAAATTTAAAAAATATGAAATAAACGGAAATATTAAATGAAAGAAAAATGTAAACTTTCGTGAATTTCGAACGGTACAAACTTGAACTTGTCACAGACGCGAGAATGCCAAATTTGGAATGACGTCATTATGATGACTACGCGACGGACTCGTGATGTCTGGACTCGGTGCACGGGCCTTTGGTGTCGTCGGCACAGGCGCACGTTCTTCCTCCGAGTCCATCGGGCAAGCACAATTGATCCTTGTGGCATCGCCCGTTCTCGTATTGGCATACGTTCGATACTGCAAAAATATATATTTTTTTATAACCAAGTTATAAATTATTTAGCAAAAGCTTGGCGATATTATTTTGACAGTTTAATCATTTTTTAGTGTATTTTAAAAATATTTTGTATTTGTTTTTTTTTGGATTCTAAGTTTTTTTGACATTTTTTAAAAGTTTCTTCTCGATTTCTTCAAAACCTTTCAGAAATTTCTTTCTAATTTTTGTTTAAAATTGCTTCTAAATTTCTTTCTAAATTTTTTTCTAAAATCCCTTCTAAATTTTTTCTGAGTTAAAAAAAATTGCTTCTAAATTTCATTCCAAATTTGTTAAAAATTGGTTCTAAATTACCTTCCAATTAAAAAAAATTTCTTCTAGATTTCTTCTAAATTTTTTTCTAAATTTCTTCTCAATTTCTTTCGAAACTTCTTCTAAATTTCTATCTACATTTTTGTAATTCCTTCTAAATTTCTTTCTAATTTCCTTTCTAAATTTCTTTCTAATTTTCTTTCTAAATTTCTTTCTAATTTCCTTTCTAAATTTCTTTCTAATTTTCTTTCTAAATTTCTTTCTAATTTTCTTTCTAAATTTCTTTCTAAATTTTTTTAAAAAATTGCTTCTAAATTTCTTTCTAAATTAAACAAAATTTCTTCTAGATTTCTTCTAAATTTTTTTCTAAATTTCTTCTCAATTTCTTTCTAAATTGTTCTAAAAATTTCTTTTCAATTTCTTTCGAAAGTTGTTTTAAATTTCTTCCACATTTCTTTCTAAATTTGTTTCAAATTTTCTAAATTTCTGTCTAAATTCTATATAAAATCACCGTATTTTTTGTGAATTGAAAAAAAAAGTTTAAAAAATCGTAAACACCTCTGGGACAATATTCCGGTACTGCTACGATGCCGTACAATTTTCCGCTGCCACCTGGTGGTATATTTATCTCCTTGTGTTTCTCACCAGTGCTCTTCGTCGCGACTTCGACTTTATGCCTGCGATCAAAATTTGAGTGATTGTATTTGTGATTATTTGTATTGGGAATAATAATAATTGTTTTTTGCAATATAAAAAAAATAATGTCTTTTTTTCGAAAAGAGGTTAGAAAGGATTATTCACGTTTTCCAGTCGGTCCAATAGTAATGAGTTTGCGAGATGGCCAACCCAAACGGATACGAGAGATCCTTGGCAACCACGTGTATCAATCTCGTGTCGATCGGCGTGCAACCTGAAATTTCAAGGTCATTTAATTCGTTCTTGAGAGCTTGTTTGGGTTTGGAAAAAGGAAAGTGCTTTTGGTGAAAATTCGTAAAAGCTAGTTTCTTACTTATCGTAAAAGTTCCAGCATCGGCCCAACACAATTCGTCACTTGCCCAATCGATCGCCAATGAATTTGGCAATTTGACGTTATCACCCCGCAGAAAAATGTCTCGGCCTGAACCATCCTCATTCGACCATTCCAATTTCGGAGCTTGACGATTCCAGTCGGACCAGAATATTTTTCTAAAGTCAAAAAGCACGGTTTTCAATTTTCATTAGTTTAAATTTCTAAAAGGTTCTATTTTCGATTAATTCAATTTTTTAATTTTTTTTTATTTTTTATTTCCAATTTTTTTATTTTTCAATTTTCAATTCGTCAATTTAAAATTTTTCAATTTTCAATTTTTCAATTTTCAATTCTTTAATTTTCAATTCTTTAATTTTCAATTCTTTAATTTTCAATTCTTCAATTTTCAATTCTTCAATTTTCAATTCTTCCATTTTCAATTCTTCAATTTTCAATTCTTCAATTTTCAATTCTTTAAATTTCAATTCTTCAATTTTCAATTCTTTAACCTTCAATTCATCAATTTTCAATTCTTTAATTTTCAATTCTTCAATTTTAAATTCTTTAACCTTCAATTCATCAATTTTCAATTCTTTAATTTTCAATTCTCAATCTAAAATTTGGAACTTTACAATTTTTCAATTTCCGATTTATCGAACTTTCAATTTTCAAGGGATCACGATATTTTTTTATTCACCCAATTACCCAAAATTATGTCTATTTAAAGGAAGGAATTAAAGGAAGAATAAAATTGTGTACCCTCGGTAAGGGTGAACAGCAATTCCTCGTGGATTGACGAGACCGCTCGAAACAAGAACTTTGCGTTTTTTCGTCTCGATATTTGCGACCTCGAGGGTCCCCTTGCCTGAATCGGTCCAGAATATATTTCTCGATACCCAATCGATCGATAGACCTTCGGCGCTGCTCACGTCGCTCACGAAAGTTTCCACGTTCGTGCCGTTGTAATGCATCCTCGTTATTCGGTTTCCTGTACAAATTCAACCGATCGAAACTCGTAAAAATGAAAATAGTCATTCGAATAAACGAAATTGACAGTTTTTCAATTTTTAGACCTTTTTATTTTTAATTTCCAATTTTTTAAGTTTCTATTTCCAATTCCTGATTTTTTATAGTCCCAATTATTCAATTTTCAATTCTTAATTTCAATTTTTCAATTTTTAATTTCCAATTTTTACTTTTTCAATTTTCCGGATGAATGAATTTTTGCTATTTTTTCACTAATTTTTATTGTTTAAAAATTATATTATAATTTTCATTGGGTAGGGGAAAGACGAAAAAATACAATTTTTTAAATTAATAATAATTTTTATGGGACTTCGTACAAAATTAAAAAGAAAATAATTAACTGTGTTCAATTTTTTAATTTTTAATTGTCAATTCATAATTTTTCAATTTTCAATAATTTATATTACCTTGGAAAATTTATAAATTTGTTTTTCTTTTAAATTATATATTTTTACACTTATTCAATTTATATTTTTTCGATTTTTTAATTCTACTCTAATTTCTATGTTTAAGTATGATTTTTAATTTCTCATTTTCAATAAAAAAATGCCTTTTTTTTACCGAAATGTTCTTTTGAGTATTTAAAAAACAAAAATGACATAAAAATATTTTTTTTTACATTACCCTATTTTTTGGAACTTCAGTAAGCCCTTAAAGTTGCTTTAATTAAAATGAATTAAATCCAGAATAAATTGTACGATAATATATTTAAAAAAATATATATATATATATTTAAATTACCAGCAATGTCACTAGAATAAGCTTTTCCATTGAGGCAATCGATGTCAAGTCCAATGGCCATTTGGCTATAGGCAATATTGATCGGTGCCCCGGTATTAACGACAGTTGGGAAAAATGGTATTCTGTGGGTGGCCATTCCCTGATTGACGAGGAGAAAATTGGCGTCGTGCCTCGGCCTCGATCGGCAAACAGTTCCGTCACCGATAAAGCCCTCATTGCAAATGCAGGCGTATTGCTGATCGCTCGTTGGTACGCAGCTTGCATCCTCCGAGCAAAGATCGGGATCTTGGATGCAAGAAACGTAGGGGATGCAATTGTAACCGTCACCGTAGTAACCCTTCAACAGAAAAGTTTATCGATCAACTGCATATTGGGTTTTTGGGTTTTTGTGATGATTTCGGTTTTTGTGATGATTTGGGTTTTTGTGATGATTTGGGTTTTTGTGATAATTTGGGTTTTTGTGATAATTTGGGTTTTTGTGATGATTTGGGTTTTTGTGATGATTTGGGTTTTTGTGATAATTTGGGTTTTTGTGATATTTTGGGTTTTTTGTGATGATTTGGGTTTTTTGTGATGATTTGGGTTTTTGTGATGATTTGGGTTTTGGTGATGATTTGGGTTTTTGTGATGATTTGGGTTTTTGTGATGATTTGGGTTTTTATGATGATTTGGGTTTTTGTGATGATTTGGGTTTTTGTGATGATTTAGGTTTTTGCGATGATTTGGGTTTTGGTGATGAGTTGGATTTTTGTGATGATTTGGGTTTTCGTGATGATTTGGGTTTTTGTGATGATTTAGGTTTTTGTGATGATTTGGGTTTTTGTGATAATTTGGGTTTTTGTGATGATTTAGGTTTGTGTGATACTTTAGGTTTTTGTGATAATTTGGGTTTTTGTGATAATTTGGGTTTTTGGGATTTATTTGATTGAGGACTTACCGGTTGGCAGAGACAGGCGTAATTTGCTGACGTTTGATTGTACGCGCAAATAGCGTTGATGGCACAATTGTTGAGGACGTTGCAGCCGATACTGTCGGCGGTGCACTGACGCATTCCATCACCGTGGAAACCGGACATGCAGACGCATCTGTATGCTTCGCCGGCGGAGCTGACGCATTGGGCGTTTACGTGACATTGGGACGGATCAACGGAACAATCGGATACGACGCAACGGCTGTCGACCATCCCAAAGCCTGGATTGCAAGCGCACTCGTAACGTGACCTTGACGGATTGTACGAGCAGCGCTCGTTTTCGTTGCAGTCCGTTTCGTCCCTGCATCCGTCTGAACAACAGGAAATTCAAGGTCAAAAACGAACCAAAATCTTATTCATCTGAAAGACGAATGGTTATGGTTTGGATTCGATTGTATTTTGAATCGATCGGATTTGGATATTGGGTTTGGTTGGAAGTTTGTTGGGTTTGGATTCGGTTTGGGTTGAGGATTATTGGATTTGGATTTGATTGGGTTTGAGTTTTAGTGGATTTGGAGCCGGTTTGGGTTGGGGTTTTAGTGGATTTGGATTTGGTTGGGTTGGGCTTTTGTTGGATTTGGATTCGGTTGGGTTTGGGTTTTGTTGGATTTGGATTTGGTTGGGTTGGGCTTTTGTTGGTCGGTTGGGTTTGGGTTTTAGTGGGTTTGGATTCGGTTGGGTTTGGATTTTAGTGGATTTGAATTCGGTTTGGGTTGGGTTTTGTTGGATTTGGATTCGGTTGGGTTTGGGTTTTAGTGGATTTGAATTCGGTTGGGTTTGGGTTTCAGTGGATTTGCATTTCGGTTTGATTTGGGGTTTATTGGATTTGGATTTGGTTTGGGTTGGAGTTTACTGGATTTGGATTTGGTCGAGTTTGGGTTTTGTTGAATTTGGATTCGGTCTGGTTTGGGTTTGTTTGTATTTGGATTTGCTTCGGATTGGGGTTGCTTAGCTTTAGGTTTTTTCGGATTTGTTTTCGTGTAAGTTGCAGTTTGTTTATATTAGGATTTCTTTAGAGTTGGATTTGTTTGGATTTAAATTTGTTCGGTCTTGGATTTGTTTGGGTTTGCATTTGTTCGGACTTGGATTTATCTGGACTTGAATGAGTCTGGACTTGAGATTGTTTCGATTTGGATTTAGATTTGTTTGGGCTTGGATTTGTCGTGATTTATAGTCAACATCATGGAAAAATTATCGTAGCATTGGAAACGTCATTGGAGAATAATCGTTATCGGGGAATTATCGTTATCGGAGAATTATCGTTATCATAGAATTATCGTTATCGGAGAATTATCGCTATCGGAGAATTATCGTTATCGGAGAATTATCGTTATCGGAGAATTATCGTTATCGGAGAATTATCGTTATCAGAGAATTATCGTTATCGGCGAATTATCGTTATCATAGAATTATCGTTATCGGCGAATTATCGTTATCATAGAATTATCGTTATCGTAGACCAATCATTATCGGCGAGTTATCGTTATCGGCGAATTATCGTTATCATAGAATTATCGTTATCGTAGACCAATCGTTATCGGCGAGTTATCGTTATCGGCGAATTATCGTAATGTGGCAAAAGTAAAAAAGCAAGCTCGATGAGGCTCGTAATAAGCACAATCAGTGAATAAACGTAGTAAAGGAAAAATAAGAAGCACCGATAGGACTGCAGATAGTTCCGTCTCCCTCGTATCCGGAATCACAAACGCACTTCGCACCGGTTTCTTCAGGGCGGCATGATGCGTTTGGATCGCAAATGTCGACTTCCAGACACGACACCTCTGTTTGCAAAAAAAAAAACGACGAAAGAGTCGTTCGCGTGATTACTTGAACGAACCGTGATAGTGGAACACTCCAAAAAAAAAAACCAAAAAATCGGCTGTTACGTCACAATGAATGATGCGAACTTGTATAGAGACTCTTCCCGATCTCGATCTCATCAGATAATCGAATTAAAGATTATTTACGAATTTACGATTTTTTCATGAAAATTTTGGGGTTTGGGGAAAACGAATGGCAGATTTGTGATCAGGGGATAAAATTACATCGAAATGGACCAATAATACAAATATTAAAAATACAAATTTTTTTGGATTTTTGGGGAAGTAAGTTTTTTTTTACTAAATCTTGGATAACTTTTTTTTCTTTGGAATTTGATACTCCACTTTGTGCTCAATCTCTTCGTTATGATTTTCTCTTCAAAATGCTTTTTTAAAAATTCAAATCCGATGACTTTTCGATTTTTGGCAGAATTTCAAAGTTGGACCATCGATTTTTGCTCATTTTTCCATACATACCCCTTTGCCTCCTTTTTTGCTATTTTTCAAGTGGACTTTCCGGAAAAACTATAAGAGATATCGATGCAAATCCAACGCCATTATTTAAGTCAGGCAAAAACCTTTTCCAAACCCACCCAATAAATCTCCAAAGCATATAAGAAGCCCACTCTACGATCTTTTGAAATCTCGTGATTTTCTCGATTCCAGAAAAGTTGCCAGAGAAGTCGAAAATTTTTTTTTCCGTTTTAAAACTATCAAAAGGTTCTAATAAATCGTAAATTTTCCTCTGATTACGAATATGCCCTACTTTTTGCCAAAAGTACAAAATTAGACTAAAAAAATGCCAAAAATTTTTTCTACAATATTTTTTCGACTCTTTTCTCTAGAAATGGACAGTTCAAGCTTGAATTTAGCCTTTAGGTCTGATTATCTGTTTTCAAAAATGAATAATAATTCAGGGATTGATCCGGAAGCATAGAAGCTTAAATCGATCGAGTCAGAATTTCACTCCTAACCTCCAATTTCACTGATGACATTTTTACGTAGGACACCCTGTATAATATCGTTTTTTTTAATTTTTATTGTTTTTTATTGCTGAGAGTCGAGTTTTGGACCAGTCTCTGAATACAAATACACATTCGTCTGGTTTCGTTTCCGGTGATGAATTCGGGAAAGCAATAACGTACCTGACTTGACGCAGTCGATTCCATCGCCCTCGTATCCCGGATTACATTGACACTCGTACTCGCCTGTACTCGTTATGTAAACGCATTGAGCATACGGATGACACAACGATACCGAGTTGCAAGCTATCGAGGATAAGCGAATGCAATTATAACATTGATCGATAAGAAAAATAAGCAATTGATAAAACATTGATGGATTAGAACAAAGGCACTTCCGGTCCACGTTAAACCGGAAGTATCAGTTAGACCGGAAGTGCCTCAATATTCATCGATGAAATAAATAATGCTTGGGAGAGTTTGAAAAAAAGAGGTAAATATGAAAGCAAGCATTTTAAGTGCTCGATGATGCGTTTTGAAAAAAAAATTAAATTGTAGAGAATGAAATGTAAAGTTGGTTTTTTTTGGGGAAAAATCTCGTAATTGGAATTATGAGATTTTTTCCGAAAAAATTTCCGGATCGAAAAAGTCGATAAACTAGTATACTAGTTTAGTGACTTTTTCGATACGCAATTTTTTTTTAATTTTACTATTGATTTTAGCAGGTTTCGTAATGATATTTGGTGATTTGGTTGAGTTGAAAATTTTTTTTTTTGGGTTTCTAATATGGCAGGCATTTGAAAAAAAAGTTGAATTGTAGAGAATTGGTTATAAAATTGGTTTTTTTGGGGGAAAAATCTGGTAATTACTAGTTTAGTGACTTTTTCGATCCGGAATTTTTTTAAAATTTTTCTACTGATTTTAGCAGGGTTCGTAATGATATTTGGTGATTTAGTTGAGCTGAAAATATATTTTTTTTGCATTTCACATATGGCAGGCATTGGAAAAAAAGGTGAATTGTAGAGAATTAAATATAAAGTTGTTTTTTTTTTGGAAAAATCTCGTAATTACTAGTTTAGTGACTTTTTCGATCCGGAAATTTTTTTTAATTTTACTACTGATTTCAGCAGGTTTCGTAATGATATTTGGTAATTTGGTTGAGTTGAAAATATATTTTTTTTAGTTTAAAAAATGGCAGTTATATGGAGTGCTCGATTTTGCGTTTCGTAAAAAAAGCCAAATCGTAGAGAATTAAAAATAGAGTTGGTTTTTTTTTGTAAAAATCTCGTAATTTCTAGTTTAGTGACTTTTTCGAACCCGGAAAAATTTCTATTTTACTACTGATACTAGCAGGTTTCGTAATGCTATTTGCTAATTTAGTGAAGTTGAAAATGTTCAAAAAAAAAAATTCTTTTTATAAAAATTGATGATTTAGCTTACCCCCTGTGGAAATAGTAGTTTGGTAAGTATTTCCCGAGAGCGGGACGCAATCGTTAATCGTTGCGTCGAAGACGTGCTCAGCGGGACAGCAAAATTCGTCACTGCATTGTGGAAGATTCGTCGTGTTTGCTGTTTACGAGTATAAAAGCGAGTCAAAGTGATAAGCTCAATTAACGTAACCAAAAATGGAAAAAAATTGTTATTGACATTTCGGCATAAATGTTATTGACAATTTGGCAGAAATATTATTGACACTTTGACAGAAACAAATAACATGAAAAGATTTTTGAAAAAAAAAAATCGAAAAAAAAGAAATCGAAAAAATCGATATTTTGGAAAAAACATTTTAGACCTAAAAAAATACATATATTATTGACAGCTTGGCGAAAATATTATTGACACTTTGAAAAAAATTATAAAAATTTTGGCAGGTATATTATTGACAATTTGATGACATTTGCGAGTTATTTTACGTTAATTCCTTTTCTAATCTTTGATGTTTTAAAAGTTACCTTTTAGCTGTGGAATCGCAGAAAAAAATATTATTTGGTTTTTACGAGCTTGATCGGGGTTACTCACGTGTATGGGATGTTGCGTCGGTGGTGCTACTTCCGGTGTACTCGGCTGCGACGCACATACCATCCCGATGTTCCCAGCTTCGTGGACACCAACACATCTCCTCGTTGCAACGAGGCCTCGGTGGTTCACTCTCGTGGGTGGTCGATTCCATTTCCGAATAGCAAGTGTAACCATCACCTTTTCGAGAACGGTCGATTTATTCAATTAATTTATTATAGTGGAACAATTTACATTTATTTTCAATTATCAGTTTTCAATGATCAATTTTACATGATCAATTTTCAATGATTAATTTTCAATTTTCAATTATCAATTTTCAATTATCAGTTTTAAAGATTTATTTTCAATTATTAATTTTCAATTATCAGTTTAAAGATTTATTTTCAATTATTAATTTTCAGTTATCAGTTTTAAAGATTTATTTTCAATTGCCAATTTTCAATTATCGAGATATATTTTCCATTGCCAATTTCCAATAATCAATCTTTACTTTTAATTACAAATTTTCAATAATCACAATCTATTTTTAATGATCAATTTCCATTTATCAAAATGTATTTTAAATTGCCAATTATCAATCAACAAGATTTATTTTCCAACGCCAATTTTCAAAAATCAATCTTTACTTTCAATTACCAATTTTCAATAATCAAAATTTATTTTCAATTATTAATTTTTAATTATCAATTTTCAATTATTAAGTTTTATTTCCAATTACCAATTTTTAATAATTAAGATTTACTTTCAATTATTAATTTTCAATTATCAAGATTTATATTGAACTGTCAATTTTCAATTATCAATTTGCAATTATGAAGATCAATTAAGAAGAAATTTTTCATTTAAAAGAATTTGATGAATTTTTTCATTTCACTCACCTACATATCCTGGATGACAGACGCAAACGTGTCCCTGTCGATCGCTATCATAAACGCAAACTCCATAAGGCGAACAATTATGGGCAAGATCGCAGGTGACCTCTCCAGGGCCTAAAACGATAAGATAATCTTTTTTTAGAGAAATTTCAATTTTTGAGGTCGTTTCGTTAGGTGTTGAAAAAAGCTAGAACATTTCGACTCGCCTTGAGCGGGATAACATCCCCTTTGGGTTTTCATGAATCCTGACATGCACGAACATACCGGTTGGTCGTTTACCATGTCGCACTGTTCGTAAGATCCGCAGCGGGTATCCTCGCACGTTGCTAATCCTGAACCGTGTTTTTAGACGATACTTGAAACATCTTTATACTTTCTTGAATGCCTTGTATGGTAAGTCTACTGGATTTATCAGCTGATGGTAATTTATCAGCTGATGGTAATTTATCGACAGATGGTAATTTATCGACGGATGGTAATTTATCGAGGGCTGGTAATTCATCGACAGATGGTAATTTATCAACGGATGGTAATTTAACGACCGATGGTATTTTTTTCGACAGATTTTTGGAAAAATCGGTAAAAAAGATTTTTGCTCACGATCGCATATTCGCCCATCGCCAGTGAAACCGGGCCTGCAGTGACAACTGTGGCTACCCTCGTTGTTGACGCACTGAGCATCGGGCGAGCACATGTGGACACCAGCGGTGCATTCGTTTATGTCGATGCAGTTTGCCGTGTTGTCTTCCTCGTAAAGGAATTGGAAACTGATTGTTCAACAAAGACGAAGAACAAATATAAATAAACAATAGATACAGTATGGAAATACGGTGAAGTTTTATATTTATTGATTAATTTGTTTATTAATAATAAATAATACGGTATTTTTTTATTTAATTTTTTTAAAGAAAAAAAGTAAATTCACGTAATCATTTTTTAGCTTTTTCTTCTTTTAGAACGAAAAAATAAGATACAAACAAATTCTTTCTGTATTTTCTTTTTTATTTGTTCAGGTTTCTCTTAAAGAAAATTAAAAAAAAGGAAATACAGAAACAATTTCTTAAATCTTATTTTTTCCTTGTGAAAAAAAAAGAAAAAAAAAGTATTTTTAAATAAAACAAATAAGTATTCAATTTTCTGAATCTTATTGTTCCTTTCTGAAAACAAGAAGCAAAAAATGATGATAATTAATTGTTGATATCGGTATTTTCGTACCTATATCAAGTTAAAATGAAAACTGATATTTTTTAATTTGAAAATAGCATTGAATTTTTGAATTTGAAAAAAGCATTGAATTTTTGAATTTGAAAGAAGCATTGAATTTTTAAATTGGAAAATAGCATTGAATTTTTGAATTTGAAAATAGCATTGAATTTTAAAATTTAAAAACAGCATTGAATTTTTGAATTTGAAAATAGCATTGAATTTTTTTAATTTTAAAATAGCATTAAATTTTTAAATTCAAAAATAGCATTGAATTTTTAAATTCAAAAATAGCATTGAATTTTTTAATTCAAAAATAGCATTGAATTTTTAAATTCAAAAATAGCATTGAATTTTTAATTTAAAAAATAGCATTGAATTTTTAAATTCAAAAATAGCATTGAATTTTTAAATTCAAAAATAGCATTGAATTTTTGAATTCAAAAAAAGGCATTGAATTTTTGAATTTGAAAATAGCATTAAATTTTTAAATGTAAAAATAGCATTCAATTTTTGAACTTGAAAATAGCATTGAAAAAATGAAGTTTTAAACAAATTTGGCAAAAAAAAATTGATTGGGGGGTGGCTTACCCAGGATTGCAAACGCATCTGAAGTCATCTCCGTCGATGACGCAGGAGCTGTGATCGCCACAGGTCGCCCGTCCTTGGATGCAAGGATCCTCTTCTTCGAGGGGTGCAATTTTGGTATTCATGGCAAATCTGATGATACCCTCGGTGGATTCGTACATAGTGGTGCGCCTTGAAAACTTTAGCCTGGTGGTGTCTTCGTCCGTATTATCAGTATCGTAGGGACAGTCCTGATAGACGATTGTTTGATCTTGGGTGAAGGGATAATCGACACCAGCGACCCCAACGAGTTTGTACGATCGAGTGCTTTGCGAGCGAATCGTCCCGGGCTGTCCTCTGGTGTACAACTCGTCGTGATCGGCGTAATCGACCCTGGCACTGTCACTCAGATCAGGCAGAGAACCCTGAATGTCCGCGACCATTTTCAATTGTCCGAAAACGTCGAGACCGAGATAGGTACTTTTTATAGTTACTCGATCACCGGTTGTACCGAATACTATCTCGGCAGTATGATTCAGCAAGCCACCTGATCATCATCATTTTTTAAATTAATTCCTTTTTTTAATTAAATTATATTAAATTAAAATTTAATTAAATTGACAAAAATTGAATTTAAAGAATTATAAATTGAAATGAAATATTATTGTCAAACGTAACAATAACTGACTGACAAGGTGACTAAATTGAAATTCAATTGAATTTAAATTTAATTTAAATTTAATTTAAGTTCAATTTAAATTAAATTTAAGTTGAATTTAAATTAAATTTAAGTTGAATTTAAATTAAATTTAAGTTAAATTTAAATTAAATTTAAGTTAAATTTAAATTAAATTTAAGTTGAATTTAAGTTAAATTTAAATTACATTTAAGTTGAATTTAAATTAAATTTAAGTTAAATTTAAATTAAATTTAAGTTGAATTTAAATTAAATTTAAGTTAAATTTAAATTAAATTTAAATTAAATTTAAGTTGAATTTAAATTAAATTGAAGTTAAATTTAAATTAATTATCTACTTTAATTATTCATTTCTGACAAGCAAATTCTAAATTTCGAAAGCTTTCGAAAACAAAAAATGTTTTCAATATCACTTAATGAATCTTTGTAACTTTGATTTATTTGCGTAAATCTCACACGAGTATTCTATTTCATATGTTTTTCATGTAACAAAATCGTTTTTTCTTTTGTTTAAAATTGAATGGAAATGTTAAGTTTAAAGTTATTCCAAGTTCTTTAGGAAGTATGTTTTTTAGAATTAAAGTAAAAGAAGATTTTTTTTTGGGGGTTTTCAAACCCAAATTGTAAAAAAAAAATTGTTTAATTTTATGCCAAAATTCGTGACAGTTTTTCGTTCTAAAAGCCAGTTTTGTTCGAAGTACTGGACTTACCGGTCAGCTGATAACCGTTTTTCGTGTTGCCGATTGGTTTAGCGAAGAGCCAACCGATAACTCCTCCAATCGTGCTGAGTAATTGGAAGCTCGGTCCAAGTGTCTGGGGGACTCGAGAAATCGCCGTGTAAGTTCTGCCATCTTTGGTTTGAACGTAACATTGAAGATCCTTCGACGAAAGTTCCTGGCCGTTCAGGTTGCCGCTTAACGAGCCGATCACTCGCAACGGTAAATCTGTTGAATCCAAAATCGACGATAAATACCAAAATTAATAAATATAAATAATTAAATAATAATTTTTTTTTTATTTCAAAAGTAAATAAATAAATAAATAAACAAAAAAATAAAAATGTATAAATAAAAATACAAATAATTTTAGTAAACAAAAAAATATTTTCCCAAACTTCTTCTTCTAAAAATTAAAAAAAAAAAGATCTCGATATTCAAATCTCAAAACTTCAATAATTATTTATCACAAAATTATTTCTAGTTTCCATATAAATCGATACCCCCTAATTCAGTCGTCACGTATTTCATTTTCAATTCATTATTGAAACGTTCCATCATTTACTCGTCGTTGCGGTAATTATTGGCGTAATAAATAAATATGAAGAAAAAAAAAAGAATAAAACAAAAAAAAAACGTAACAGTGAGAAAATAAGCTCGGAGTGACGCAGAATACGAAATGAGTTTCTCGTCTAAAATTGCTTTGTACTTTTAATGGGCTGTTCCTCAGTCTTTGACTCGTTTCGAAGTACATAGATTTTACATATCTACATATATACATATATAAATATAAATATATATATATATTTGCATATATACACAAATTCCCTCTTTTTTCGTATATACTCTGTTATATACACACATTAAAGTACATAACTATACATACTAAGCTCTTATATACATTTATTATATATACCCATATATATAAATATATAAACGACGTATTGCGATATATATTTATATATAAACGTAAATACGAAAAAGGGGGAATTCGTCGATGATAAAAGTGTGTACAAAGAGGTGGGCCTACTTTCCCTCGTGAAAGTGCTTTAAAACGGACCATTTTGCAGCTTCGCCTTCGTCCCTTTTACCCAAGGCGAGAAAGAGACGAAAAAAAAGGAAAAAAAAAAAATGGTCGAAGAACAAAACTTTTCTGATAGTTGAAGCTTGGCGAAGAAATAAGAGCTTCTTTCTCTCTCTTTCTCGCTCTCTCTCTCGGCTGTCCCGGTGGCACTCTATGAATAGATCAGAGGGAATTCGTATACGTTGGCTTTAACACGGACTGAAACTACTTGTTGTGCTCTAATGGCTCGTATAACTCAACAATCTGTCTGGGACGGACGGTCTGCCACGTGCCTTCACTTTACACATTTTTTGCTCACTCATGATACCCCCTCTCCCTCTCCTCTTCTCTTTCTTGCCTTCCGCAGCTGAAAATCGAGCTATTCGCAAATTGCTGGAGCTTTTACTCCACTGGGGACTGGTTGTGGGCACTGGTTGCCTGATTAAAAAAAAAATGCTCCGGAACTCGATTATTTTGGGTTTGTGATTTTTTAAATATTTTTTTTTGTTTTTTTTTGGTTGTGGGATTTTTAGGATTTTTTTGGAGTGGGTAGTGATTTTTGGGGAAGTAGGAGATGGGGTGAGAAGAATGGGAGGGATTGCGAGCGATACTGGCGTTCAGATTGGGACTGGTAGAACTCTGAAAGGGTTTTTTGATTTTTTGTTTGTTTTTTTTTTAATTTATTGTGATGCAAGGTGGGGTTTTGGGTTTGTTTGGGTTGGGATTGGGAAAAGTGTATGGTATTGGGTACTGATGGGAAGTTTTTATTGGACATTGAAGAGATATGTGTATTGGGCATTGATAAGAATTTTTGATTGGGAATCGATAAGGAATTTTTATTGGAAATTGGAGAGAAATCTGTATTGGGAATTAAAAAGAAATTTTTATTCGGAATCGAAAAGATATTTTTATTCGAAATTAAAAAGAAATCTGTATTCAGGATTGATAAGAAATTTGTATTGAAAATTGATAAGAAATTTTTATTGAAAATGGAAAAGAAATTTTTATTGAAAATGGAAATGAAATTTTTATTGAAAATGGAAAAGAAATTTTTATTGAAAATGGAAAAGAAATTTTTATTGAAAATTGAAAATACACTTTTATTAAAAATTGAAAAGAAATCTGTATTGGGAAATAAAAAGCAATTTTTATAGGAAACTAAAAAGAAGTTTGCATTAGAAAGTGAAGAGAAATCTGTATTGCAGAAAATGTAAATTAGGCACTTTTGCACTAATGAATATAAATATTAAAAAGAAAACTGTACTGAATATTGAAAATAAATGTTAACTGATAATTTTTTAAAATCTACGTTAAGTCATTTTGGACGAATGAATTCATATTAATATATAATTCAGATAAATGTATACAGTTTTATTAATTTATATTATATTAGAAATATTAAAGTTATATTAAATAACTTTATAGTAAATAAATAATTTATTTTAAATAAATAATTCATATTAAATAAATAATTTAGTTTAAATAAATAATTCATATTAAATAAATAATTTATATTATATTAATAATTTATTTATATTAAGTAAATAAGAGGACCCTTAACTGATATATTTTACGATTAAACGTAGAATTTCATAAAATTGTTTTTTTTATTGTTTTAAGATTTCAGTAATAAAATAGAGAATTATAATTTTTACCGTTTGGCTGGCAAGATCTTCCATTTCCAAAATATCCGGTTTTGCATTGGCAACAATAACCAACTTCGTAATCGATGCAGTTCGCTTTGCTGTGACAGCTCGTTGCACCGGACGAGCAAGTCGCACGATTTTGTGTGCTCAGGTCTGTGAAAAATTCGTTAACGACTTGACGCGCACGCGTTACACACGTCGTCATCAATTTTGATTTGTTAAAATTTTGAATAGTCCAATTTTTTCGTTTGGGTGGGTCATTAATAATAGGGCAAATTTTATGAGCCAATTTTTGAGAATTTTTTAAGTTATTGATTTTACGTCCATCAGGTTTTACCTTCGATATTGTCGGGCGTTTTGATGTTCTCGCCATCGGGTATTGGACCCACTTTGAACACCCATTGGCCAGGTCTATTCACGTTTGACCATCTGAAGAATTTTTGATGATTTTGAAAAATCAGTTTGCAATATTTCGACATGCGATTTGCAGGGTTTGGGTTTACTGAGGTTAAGGTTTTTTATCAAAAGGTCGTTCAAGGTTGTTTGGCTTTTGGATTAAAAACTTGAATGACAATTATTTGGATTTTGAATGAAAAATTGGATTTTTTGGGTTTCGAATCAACACTTTGATTGTTTCAATTTTGGCTGTTTGGTTGTTTTGTTATTTGGGTCCCAAAAAACAAAAACCCAAAACTCAAACAAACCCAAACGACACTTTGGTTGTTGGACCAAAAAAACTTGGATGACAATTGTTTGGGTTTCGAATGACGATCTTGAATGACAATTATTTGGATTTTGAATGAAAAACTGAATTTTTTTGGGTTTCGAATCAACACTTTGATTGTTTCAACTTTGGCTGTTTGGTTGTTTGATGCCCAAAAAACAAAAACCCAAAACTCAAACAAACCCAAACAACACTTTGGTTGCTTGGGGCCCAAACAACAAAAACCCAAACAAACCCAAACAACGCTTTGGTTGTTTAGTTGTTTTGTTATTTGGGGCCGAAACAAAAAAACCCAAAACCCAAACAAACCCCAACAACACTTTGGTTGTTTTGGTCTTGTTTGGGTTTTGGTTCAGTCGATCTCAATCCAGGAAAATTGTAGAATATCTAGCGTTGAGATGTATCCTAAATTTGGTTGCTAATAAAAATTCGCCAATTCCCCAAAAATTCGCCACGTCATATTTATAAGAAAGTCTTACTTATCGATGTTTCGAATCTGGTCGTTGCCAGAGCCCTTAAGGGTGTACAGTCTACCCTCGGACATGAAGCCAGCTTGTGCTCTGGCGTCAGGAAGTCCGTTTGGATGTGACTCGCCCTGTATCCATTGTATACCACCCTCCGGATAGAGAAGCTCGACGTAAGTGTCTGTGCCGTTTGAAGAAATGGCCACTTGGTACGTGTTGACCTACGGAGTGCAAACGGCTCGGGGGTGATAAACGATGGTGACTCGGAGAAACAGCAAGTGCGAAAAGGGAGAGTGAAAGAAAAAGATCGAGAGAAAAGAGAAAGAGATCAAGTCCACGAGCATCGAC
>JAPYZJ010002042.1:0-22924 GCA_030522765.1 Ophioninae sp. B BG-2022a
CGAAAAATCATCGGATTTCAATATTAAAAAAAGCATTTTGAAGAGAAAATCATAACGAAGAGATTGAGCGCAGAGTGGAGTGCCAAATCCTAAAGAAAAACAAGTTATCGATGATTGAGTAAAAAAACTTTTTTTGTCCTAAAATCCAAAAAATTTTGGGTTTTTAATATTTTTTTAAACGATGTAATTTTGATGTAATTTAATCCCCTGAGTACGAATCTACCATTGATTTCCCTAAAAACAAAAAATTTTCATGAAAAGATCGTGAAAAATCCTGTTTTTCCATGAAAATTTTGGGTTTTGGAGAAAATTAATGGTAGATTCGTGCTCAGGGGATCAAATTACGTTGAAATAGACCATTAAGAAAAATATAAAAAATCCAAACTTTTTTTGGATTTTAGGGCAAAAAAAGTTTTTTCACTCAATCATCTATAACTTTTTTCCCTTTGGGATTTGGCATTCCATTCTGTGCTCAATCTCTTCGTTATGATTTTCTCTTTAAAATCCTTTTTTTATTATCGAAATCCGATGATTTTTCGATTTTTGGCAGAATTTCAAAGTTGGACCATCGATTTTTGCCAATTTTTCCATACATACCCCTTAGCCTCTTTTTTTGCCATTTTTCACGTGGACTTTCCGGGAAAACTAAGCGAGATATCGATACAAATCCAACGCGATTATTTAAGTCAGGCAAAAACCTTTTCCAAACCCACCAAATGAATCTCTATCGCATAGAAGGAGCCTACTCTACGACCATTTGAAATTTCGTGATTTTCGAGATTTCGGAAAAGTGGCCGGGGAAGTCGAAAAATATTTTTTTCCATTTTCAAACTCTTAAAAGGGTCTATTTAATCGGAAATTTTCCGCTGATTACGAATATACCCGAGTTTTTGCCGAAAGTGCAAAATTAAACTGGGAAAATGCAAAAAACCTCTCTAGAATATTTTTTCGACATTTTTCCCTCGAAATGGAGCGTTCAATGCGAATTAAATTGTGAATTTGTCTTCAAGGTATAAAAATTATAAAAGGAAAACAAGTGTACGATTTACATTTATCATCAATTCATTTTCACTTTTCACCGTAAATTATCTAATGCACAATATAATGGTACTTTAAAAAAAAAGTACTACAAATCGTTGGCATTTCACTTTTA
The DNA here is from genome assembly GCA_030522765.1 of Ophioninae sp. B BG-2022a. Taxonomy (NCBI): domain Eukaryota; kingdom Metazoa; phylum Arthropoda; class Insecta; order Hymenoptera; family Ichneumonidae; species Ophioninae sp. B BG-2022a. Next base: position 1,154 of record JAPYZJ010002042.1, read on the forward strand.
TCTGGAGCACATTGTTTAAAAAAACCAACTTTAACTTTCGGCTTATTTTGAATCATCCTGTACAAAATCACGACTCGTTCGTAGTCCCTTTTTTTTTCTTCGTTTCCTCGCTCGTATTAATTCGTTACGAAATTTTAAACTATTCATAATCAACATTTACGATTTATTTTGTATCGACCTGTATCAAACCAATCGATCGAAGCCTGAAGGCGAGGTTCGTTGTTTTTTTTAAATTTTTGTTTCTCTCTCTAGTCACCTCTCTCGATATCGTTTTATACACTCTTAGCCTCTTTTCGACTCTACGTAGGGCTGATTCGAATACGAGTTGGAGAATGGTCGCAATAAGGACTCGTGTATACGCGTGTACAGTGTGACCCTCGAGTTTGCTGTTACCGCTGGCATGTAAGAGTACCCGATGACTCATCGACACACCGAATGACCAATGACTCGCAGAGTGGCTCGTAAAGCCAATTCCTTCTGACCCCGTCAGCCACTCAATATCTCGTATTAGCTCCCACGAAACTCATGAGTGCAACAAAGAGTGAGAGAAAAGTGGTTTAACGTCCAACTGAAAATTGCTTTTTGTGCCAAACGATGACGAAGTTGACTGGTCTCTTTCTCTGATTTTTCGATATTTCCCCAAGGGTTGGTCACTTATTTATTATTGTTAAAACGATTTTTAATTTTTTAATTTAATTTGAATTTTTTAATTTAATTTTAATTTTTTAATTTAATTTGAATTTTTTAATTTAATTTGAATTTTTTAATTTAATTTGAATTTTTTAATTTAATTTGAATTTTTTAATTTAATTTTAATTTTTTAATTTAATTTTAATTTTTTAATTTAATTTGAATTTTTTAATTTAATGTTTTCTTTAATTTTCTTGGTCGCAATCCAGAATAATAATGGATGATGAAACTTAGTAATGTTTAAAAAACGCAGTGATAAACGCAACCCCACTTTGGATATTATCATTTCACGAGGTTTTTTAGTTTTCGTTAGGAGTGAGAAAGAGAGAGGGGGGTTGGAGATTTCGTTAAATTTCTTCTATGATTGGCTGGTTCCAAGAGAAAAATAATACAATTTCACAAAAATCCTAATACCAAAATAAAGAATACATGTAAGCTCACAAATGTATAAAGTTTAGTAAATTTGTGCATAATAAAATTAAATTAATAAATTTAATTTAATAAATTTGTGCGTAATAAAATAATAAAATTTAATAAAAAAGTGCAAACGTATACCTTACAGAAACATTGAATCTACATTATTACATTATATTACATAATAATGATATTAATACCATTTAGAAACATTTAATAAATTCTAAATATACCAATATATTAATAAATAAACACTTTTTTCAATTTTAAAGTGTACTTAAATTTTGCACAAACTTTTAAAGCTCATTTACAACTTCTACGCTTTTTTTAAAATTCATGCCATTCTAAAAATATTTATATTTATTTTTTTTTACAAAATTTTGAATTTGTATGATTTTAAAGTGATCGTAGGTTGTAAACAGGCAGTAGAATTTTATATTTCAGTGTTATTATTGACAAGGAGATAATTGCATTTTAATAGACATCCTAATTCGCCTAAAGTCTTTTTTGCCTCCAACTTTTCCATGTTTGGTAAAAAACAGTTAAACGCGATAAAAAATGCGAACGATACAGTTTGGAAGAGAGCCAATGGAGGTTGGGTTTACAGCGACTGGCCCCTGTGTATACAGCAACCTGCCAGACAGCAACGCAAGCTTGGACGTTTTCAAAGGGGTCCACGATCGCAGAGTGTTTTTTTGCGTGTGTTCAATATTACTTTCGTACTTCAGGATCGTTTGTCTTACAAAATGCTTTTCTCTACAATTCCTCGATCGATTTAAGATTTAAGATATTACAGAATAGATTCGAAAAACGTCACGAAAAATAATCAAAATTTGAAAAATTTTCCATGACGAACGATTTTATAGGAATTGAACAAAAAAAACATTCAAAATAAAAAAATATTAATGCATCGATTAATTAGCTTTAATGAGCAAAAACTATCGTCGGACTTAACAACTCAATAACTGATATAACTTCCTGGTCTTATCAGCTTTCGAAAAGCCAGTAGGATAAGGTAGCTATAGAAATACTTTTTATGCAATATTTTGCAAAAAAAAAAGATTTTTGCACGATTGCTGTTTGTCAAGAAGAAACTTATTTTTTTTAACAAAAATTGTGATTTTTGTCAAATGGCATAAAACTAGTAAGGATCTGTAATTTATTTCGTGTCACAAATGAGTTTTTGATCGATGAACAGTTGGAAAGTAGTTTGATGATTATTAGAATACTGTATATTTGTTTCATTTTATTTTAATAGTTTTGTCGATAAAAAACAATGAATATTTAGTCGAAAATAAATTACTTGAAAGTTATGATTACTCGTGCAGTACGTTTAATGAATAATTAATTAATGTGTAATTAATGGAATTTTTTATGAAATAATATTTAATTAATTAAATGTTTAATTAATTTAATGTCTAATTAATTGAATGTTTAATTAATTAAATGTGTAATTAATTGAATGTTTAACTAATTGAATGCTTAATTAATTCAGTTTCTAATTAATTAAATTTTTTATCAACTAAATGTTTAATTAATTTAAAGTATAATTACTTCAATGTTTAATTAAATGAATATTTAATTAATTTAATGAATGAAACGTTAAGTAGACGATTTGAGATTTGTTTGGGTTCGTTCGAGTGGTTCAGTGGAACCACTCGAACGAACAAATACCAACAAATAATAACAATAATAAAAGGATTACATAACAATAATGGGGAGGAATAATAGGGGGATGAGAGACAGTGGGACAGCGATAGACTGGTGGAGGGTGGGAAATGCGGGTACGGTTTCTAAGCGCGAGTTAGGATGTGGGCATTGTCTCAGTGGCAAGATATATGCGAGGCTCGTTCTCTCTTGCCTCGTAATCTCTCGGAATCCCCGATGGCGGAGACAGCTTTGGTGTTGGGTTACACCGGAAGTGAATCGAAACGCTCGTATATGGCTGTAATAGACGACGACGAGTACTCCGGATAACCGGGAATCTTCATCGTTATATTATGCACCGCGAACGCGAGAATCGACCGACCATTCCATTTTCGAATTCCCCAAATTTCTGCCGCCAAAATCTCTAATACTGATTTTCAAAGTTTTGGGAAGTTTTTTTTTAGTTTGCTCGTATTATTATTTATTAGGTGTCTGATACTGTTCGAGACCTATTTTTTCGAGGTAAAAAGAAGAAGAAATTTTTATAATTATATTTGTATATAAAATTGCAAAAATTGTTTTTTTTAATAATTTTTTATTATGGGATTTTTAGGGGTATTTTTCATTATAGAAATTTAAGAGATTTTGATAATTATATATGTATATATAAGATTATAAAAATGGCGTTTTTATAATTTTTCGTTATGAGATTTTTAGGGGTATTTTTCATTATAGAAATTTAAGAGATTTATGTTAATAAAGATTGATGTATTTGAGAGAATATTTATATATATGTATATACGATTATAAAAATTGCGTTTTTGTAATTTTTTATTATGGGATTTTTAGAGGTATTTTTCACTGTAGAACTTTAGGGAATTTTCATAATTATATATTTATATATATATAGATATTCCAAATGTATAGCTGATCATGAAAAATAATTGAGATAAAAATTAATTAGTATATACGGTGTTGGTAAAAAATATTGGGCACTTAAAAAAAATTGTACACCAATTTACCAAACAGTGTTTGGAAGTAGACAAAACCAGCTTCATTTTCCTTCCCTATTTTTATTTTTTCAATTTTTTACGTACTCGATACGTCATTTTGAAAATAATGTCGTTTTTACACGATATTCTAATTTTGAAAGATTGCACGCTGGTTTTTGAAAAACCGTTATCTGTCTATTTATAGTTTTGAAAAATATTTTTATCGAAAAAAAAAACGTTATTTTTGTTAAATCGAAGTTTACGAAGACCAGATAATTTTTTTTTTTTTTCGATTCGCCGATGACGACACTGAAGTGCCTCGAAGTGACGAACGACCACGTACGATTGCTATGAGAGGCCTACTTCACGCGGATCAATACACACAATGAGTTTCCTCGATTTTGAAAAGTCAAAGGGAAATTTCAAAGTAACATAATGCAGCGGGGGTTGATCGGACGTTGATGCGCGCATCGCGAAAAGCAATCGACTCGACCCTGACGGAATTCACTTGCGAGGATGGCTGTAAAAAAAGTTGGGAAAAACGAGAGAAACAGATTAGCCAAAATCGTTGCTCTCGTATTATCGGCAATGAGGAATATCAGAAACGAGGATGGCTGTACGATCAGCAAAATCATTGACTACATTACTGACATAGGATGCCAATTTGCACCGAAAAAAGAGGTTAATTATTTATAATATATAAATAAATAAAATTAAATAAATAAATAAATAAATAAATATATTTACATGCTTATTTGAATTATTAAATATTTTTATCAATCAAAGACAACACTTGAAGCAGATACTTTTAATTGGCTCGAAAAGTATAAATAAACCCACCGTTAAATAATAGTTAAATAATAAATAATAGTTAATAATAGTCAATAATAATGACTGATATAATAATTCGCAAAAATTATGAATATAATAATTGACAGCAATTGTTGATGTAATCCTTTAAATCGATTATTGACATAAATCCGTCATAATTTGTTTTACACAATTAACACGAAATAATAGTTAATAATAGTTAATTCTTACCAATTTGTCGATTTGTACCGAATTGTACATTTTTACCAATTTGTACATTTTTATCAGTTTATATATTTTCACCAATTTGTAAATTTTTATCAGTTTATAAATTTTTACCAATTTGTCGATTTGTAACGAATTGTACATTTTTACCAATTTATACATTTTTATCAGTTTATACATTTCCACCAATTTGTAAATTTTTATCAGTTTATATATTTTTACCAATTTGTAAATTTTTATCAGTTTATACATTTTTACCAATTTGTAAATTTTTATCAGTTTATACATTTTTACCAATTTGCACATTTTTATCAGTTTATACATTTTTACCAACTTGTAAATTTTTATCAGTGTATACATTTTTACCAATTTGTAAATTTTTATCAGTTTATCGTTTTTATCAATTTGTAAATTTTTATCAGTTTATCGTTTTTATCAATTTGTAAGCTTTTATCAGTTTATACATTTTTACCAATTTGTAAATTTTTATCAGTTTATACATTTTTACCAATTTGTAAATTTTTATCAGTTTATACATTTTTACCAATTTGTAAATTTTTATCAGTCTATACATTTTTATCAATTCATAAACTTTAACCACTAAAAATTCATAAATTGTGTAACAGGTCATAACTGCTCTGAAACGAAGCGTCGAATTTGGCATAATGAAAAAGCGTGGTGGTCGATACTTCCTGAAGTACAAAAGCAACAACGTTTCCACGAGGAACAAACGACTGGAACGAAGAACTATCCAACAAAGAAAGCCGGAAGTTTGGGTGTCGTTCGATCAATCGGGGAAAAAGGATCGAAGAAAAAAACGTCGCAAAAGGAAACTCGTGAAAACGAGACGCGATCGAAGAAAAACTCGCAAACAGTCTGCCACCGATCAATTGGCAAAGTGTCGTCGTTCATGGGGTCCCACGAAAAATACTAAATTTTTCGAACTTTACGTAAATCCGTGTTGTCGAGTCTCAGCCAAGTCTTCCGTTGCCTCGACCCAAATGTTGGTACAAGAAGAAACAGAGAATTCCGTATAAACCCAAAAACCTCTGTATAAATTAACGAGTGAAAAATAAAAAAAAATTATATGTGAAACTCGTAATTAATAATACAAGGTCAAACTGTGAAAAAATCATCCACGTTTCGAAATAATGTAAATCGTGAAACATTCGAAAAATTATACGGTGCAGAATCAACATAAATTTAAAAAATCAAGAAGAATAAAAAATTACCAAAAAAATGTTAAACTAACAAAAATCAAGAAAAAATATTTTTTAAAATATATACATTTTTACATCACTGCAATGAAAAATCTTAAACACCAAAAGCATATAGAAAAATAAAAGAAAAAACGTTTAAAAATTTTTTCATCCAGAATTGCACATTTTCGAAAATCAGAGCAACGAATTTTAATCAATTTGAGTAAAGCTATCAATGATGGGAGGTTGGATACCAAGATTTTTTTTTTTTTGGTAAAAGTCGAAAAGCTTGGTCGATTTTGAAAAAAGAAAATTGTTTTCAAAATAGAGTCGATTGAAAATTACGCTCCGAGGAAAAAGACAAAATCTTCCGACACCTAATAGGTGTAATCAAGCGTAAGTACCGAACTCTTTCATCGAGCGAGTCGCGAGACCTTCAACATTCGCGATTCCAGAAGGTCGGGAGTTTCTTGTGCGGGGTCAATGACCTCGAAGTGTGCACGCGGCATGAGCTCCCGGCAAGGACGTCTACGCGTCATGCCCGATTGCCAATGTCGGAACAGTGTCGCGTGTCGCTTTGTCGTAGATCATGGTCGCGGAAATGTAATTCCACGTGTACTCTTTCATACGGAGGCGAAGTGCTTGGAACGGACATGGCATTGGAGACTGGAAATGGAGATTCTTGAAACTTGATGAAAGCAAGTTTCAATTCAATTTTTTTTCAATTTTTTTTCAATTTTTTTTCAATTTTATTTATACTTGCTTAAAAAGCAACCAAGTATGGGAGAAATTGAAAAATCTCCAGGGTTCAGGATGAGTGAAATTGAAAAATCCAGGTTTCAGGATGAGTGAAATTGGAAAATCCAGGTTTCAGGATGAGTGGAATTGAAAAATCCAGGCTTCAGGATGAGTGAAATTGAAAAATCCAGGTTTGAGGATGAGTGAAATTGGAAAATCCAGGTTTCAGGATGAGTGAAATTGGAAAATCCAGGCTTCAGGATGAGTGAAATTGAAAAATCCAGGTTTCAGGATGAGTGAAATTGAAAAATCCAGGCTTCAGGATGAGTGAAATTGAAAAATCCAGGTTTCAGGATGAGTGACATTGGAAAATCCAGGCTTCAGGATGAGTGAAATTGAAAAATCCAGGTTTCAGGATGAGTGAAATTGAAAAATCCTGATCTCACGATGAGTGAAATTGGAAAATCCTGGTCTCAGGATGGGTGAAATTCAAAAATCCAGATCTATTCAATCTAGGATGAATGAAATTAAAAAATCCAGATTGATTCAATCTAGAATGAATAAAATAAAAATATCCAGATCCATTAAATCTGAGATGAATGAAATTGCAAAATTCAGGTTAATTCAATCCAGAATATGAATGAAATTGAAAAATCCAGATTGATTCAATCTAGAATGAATAAAATAAAAATATCCAGATCCATTCAATCTAGAGACAATAAAATTGAAAAATTCAGATTAATTTAATCTACAATATGAATAAAATTGAAATATCCAGATCCATTCAATCTAGAGTCAATAAAATTGAAAAATTCAGATTAATTTAATCTACAATATGAATAAAATTGAAATATCCAGATCCATTTAATCTAGAGTCAATAAAATTGAAAAATTCAGATTCATTCAATCTACAATATGAATAAAATTAGAAAATCCAGATCCATTCAATCTAGAGTGAATAAAATTGAGAAATTCAGATTCATTCAATCTTGAATATGAATAAAATTGAAAAATCCAGATCCATTCAATCTAGGATGAATGAAATTGAAAAATTCAGATCCCTTCAATCTAGAATAAACAAAATTGAAAAATCCTGATTCATTTCATCCAAATTTAATGAAATCAATAAATCTCCAGGTTCCAGGATGAGTGAAATTAAAAAATCCAAGTCTCAGAATGAGTGAAATTAAAAAATCCAGGTCTCAGGATGAGTGAATTTAAAAAATCCAGTTTTCAGGATGAGTGAATTTAAAAAATCCAGTTTTTAGGATGATTGAAATCGAAATTCCACAGTACGAGTGCGACACCCTGTATTCAAGAGTTGCACGAAACGGATTCAGGAGTCGACGTTCAAGCAACGCAGTTAAAACATTTAGCTCTGTCGCTCTTCAGCTCGGACGAGAAAAATCTCTGGCAAAGTTTTCGTTGTATGCGAACTAGACAATCCAGTTTTACGGCGAGGCCTTACTTATAGTCGAAGTGGCTATTAAATCCGACATGGTAATTAAAGCGTGACAGAATATGACGGCGAACTTCGATATTCTAGGCGGAAAGGCGCCCATTAACTCTTTCGTAATTTCCAAGTACAAACTACCTTTCTTTACAACGCGATAAAGACAGGATTTTTTTTTGCAGGCTTTGTTTCCATCGATATAAAAGCAGTTTCCGCTCGCCCTCTTTCCGATAATGGAAAAACATCTACTAAGAGAATGATTAAAAAATCCGTTATCAAATGATTAGTTTCAAGGCCTGGAAATCGAGAATTTTATAAATTTTCATTTAATTTTACTTTATGTGAAAAACAAACGAAAAATCGACATTTCGTCAATTTCGGGGATTATTTATTGATGGAGCTACGAAATTTCGAAAATTTGCAATCAAAATCTGAAAACGCGTGATTTGGTTGGAAACAAAAATTATTTATTAAATTCTCAACTTTTGACGTAGTAAAATCGATTTAAGACTAAAAAGTTAAAATTATTTATACGTAAATAAATGTTTCTTCGAATAGAGACACTTGTATCTGAGTGTAAACGTATTAACCCTAAAAAAGTAACCTGGGGTTAAAAATCACCCTTACAGAGTTAGTAAAATATTCATTTTTACGATTTTTCATGTTTTTAGCCATTTTAACTAATTTTTGACTAACTTTTCCGACTTCAAGCAGAGTTACCATAGGTCAGCTTGATTCTGCATTAAAAAACGAAAAAAATGATTCCCAGTTGAACCCCTTACGTCAAATTTGACAGGAGATATGAATTTTTCAAAATTGAAATGTAGTTTCACCGGAGACATGAATTTTTCAAAATTGGTGTGGTTTTTGAAGTTTGGATTCCAATTGTCAGTGTTTTGGGAAAAAAACGGCGTATAAAGTGGTATAAAAGTCAAAAATCACAAACGAAGACAGACAAAAATTTCGAAAATTGTTACGATTAGAAAAAAAAAATGAATATCAAGAGAGAAATTGCAATTTTATAATATTCGCAAGTTTGAGGTTATTTTCAGGACAATAGTCTTTCCGGGGACAGTGCAACTCGTCCGACAAAAAAATCTTTGGTTACACGAAATATACGAACGTATTGACAAAGCGTACACAGACGAAATGAAATCAGCTTAACGGGATATGACGTGAAGTACCTATGCCTGTGTACACACGTACTTGGTCACGAATCATTGACCGCGTCAATGTGGGTCACGTCACGAAGATGCAGCTAGTTATGTAACCAATATACAGGGTGACCGGAAACGAGACAACCAAAAATAAAATTTGGATACCCCATATTGAGAGATACGAAAATAACCTTTATAAATGTCACTGATTTTGTGATTTACAAAAAAGAATTTTCTTTGTCATTATTTTTTCATAATTTTTGCTCGAAAATGATTTTAATTTGTTTTTTTTTTCTTATCGTGAACTTTTAAAAATAATTTTTCGGTGCAAATTAATTGGTATTAATTACGTAATTGGTTGCTAATATCAAATGTCATTTAGAAAATTGTGGTTTACCTAAGTCTAATTTAATGTAATTGATATTTAGTCGAAAGTTAAAAAGGCAGTAGAAAAAAACAAAAATTGATGGAAATTGATGGCATAGGGGTGAGAATATTTATGGTGATCATAATTTTTTTCATAATTTTTTATCATAATTTTTTATCATAATTTTAGCTCATTTTTTTAATCATAATTTTATCTTGTTTTATCATAATCATAGGTTTTATCAAAATTTTAGCTTGATATTGATTTTCGATTTTTTTTCCTTTTAATATGAACCAATACGAATTTCATTTTCAAGTAATACGAAATATATTTAGAAACACACGATATTTAAAAATATTGTAAATTTTGAATTATATTTCTAAATGTATAATATTTAATAATATCCAAAATTGAATTGAAATTGAAGAAAATAAAAAATATATTTTTATTTGTTTCGACGTAATTAATATAGACGAGGCATGAAAAGTTTACTTTTAAACGTTACTGTTCCGACCACCCTATATATGTATATAAGTTTCCCCGGAATACGGTCACTTTAATGTACATTAATTGTCGTCTCGATAGTCCGTATTAACCGGGATATCGGTGTCTGTCAACGTTGTCATTTTGATAGTCTATAAAGCGTCCATAATGCTCGGGTATATCTTTTTTTTTCAAAAGCTCATTGTCACAGCTCTTAACCTCAAATAGAAGGCAACATTCATTTTGTCTTTTCTTACGAACGAGGATTCGCTGAATACAAAAAAATCAATATGTGTCACCGAGCAATTGAGTTGGCTTATCGAAAGAATTGACTGATAAAAAAAAAAGTTCAACTCAGTTTTTTCAGTAATTAATAAATCGATAGCTAACCACCAGTAATTGTTGATAGTGATTTTACAGACTCTTGTGTCCTGAATTGTCACACGATTTGTTTGGGTTCGTTTGGGTTTTTATTATTTGAAAAAAATATTAATTTCTTTATTTTTTAAAATAAATGAAAATTAATTAATTTACCATTTATGCAGAAAAATATTAATTTCTATGAGCCTGAGGAAGGTGACTTCGATCTTTTCAAACAAACAAACTCTTTAAAAGGATTCGGTGATACCGACGAGGGAGACAGCCAAGATTGATCGTTCAATAATCATCGAAGTCGAGCTATATATAGAAAAAAAATCACGAAGAGCGAACTACAGCAGGGGTTCGTTGATCTTCGTGGTCAATGGTCGAGTCTGAGTGACGAAGGCAGAGATGATGATGATGATAACATTTATTATGCCCTAGTTGAACTTTCGGAAAAAATAAAGAATGATAAAAAAAAATAATAATTGAACATTAAAAAATAAAATGTAGAAAAAAACTGCGAGACGAAAGTAGTAAAAAATTAAACGAAAAGATAGAAGTTATAAAAGTAAACTCAAAATGAAGATAATTCAATTTTATTAAATAAGTATTATTATATTAATAATAAATATCAATAAATAAAATGAATAAATGAATGAATGAATTAACATAAATAAATACAAATATTATTATATTAAGTAACATCAATATTATATTAAGTAAATTTGACTAAATTGAATTTCAATAAGCTTCAATAAAGATAAATAAATATAACACTGAAAAATAGAAAATAAATGTTGATGCAGAATTTGATGTAGGGCGAAAATTGACCGTAAAAATCTAGTTAAAAAAAGTAATGTTTAAAGCGATGTAAATTAACGGAAGATAAACGCCAAAATAACAAAATAACAATATAAATACGTGTTACATTAATATTTATGTGTATTATATTTAATGTTGAATTTTGTTTAACGCCCTCGATATTTTTAATTTTTTTTTTAAACACGATTCAATAATTCTCATTTTTCTTTTGCCATTTTTCAAGAGAACGTATGGCCATTGTTTATTCATAATCGAACTTTGACCGCGACTTATCTCATTTTTTCTGACCCGGAATTAAAAAAAGAAAAGCTTTTTACTCGGGACGTCCACCCTATCTGGTCTGTTCTGAATAACCACGTAAATAAGTATATATATATATATATATATATATATATATATATATATCTGCTTATATATGCAACAGCAAAAAGGCCGATATGCTTCTCGTATATTTGATGGTGATTTAATAGTTTCAAGCTTCGTGGCATTTTCAGAGCAGTGGCAGGGCAGACCACGCAAATGTACGTTTGTAAATGCGTATGTACGTTGGACACGAAGAACAAGAGAATTACGAGACAGAGGAGGAGTTTCTCTCGTAATAATTCACGAGGATCGTGCAAAAAAAGATACGTGTTTCACCCTTGCATTTCATCCGTTCTTCCCTTCCCCATATACGAGGCAAAGTTTAGATATACGTATCAGGTGCAGCAGTATGAAACTGGATTTTTGTGTAAACACTACACGTCTGTAGGAAATGATAAAAAAAAAATATTTCATTCAAAATAATCTCTATTGCTATTTATATAAGTTAAAAAATATCATATAAATATAAAAGATATAAAAAAAATAGAAAAGTATAACAGACGTAAAAAATATATAAAAAAGTATAAATCAATTTTACTATAAATCATTGATTTATAGTAACCCAAACAAACCCAAAACAATCTTAGGAAATGATAAAAAAAAATGTTTCATTCAAAATAATCTCTTTTGCTATTTATATGAGTTTAAAAAATATCATATAAATATAAAAGATATAAAAAAATAGAAAATGTAAAAAATATAAATAATATATAAAAAAGTATAAATCAATTTTACTATAAATCATTGATTTATAGTAACCCAAACAAAACCCAAAACAATCTTACTAAAAATAATTAATTTATAGTAACCCAACAAACAAACCCAAAGCAATCTTACTAAAAATAATTAATTTATAGTAACCCAAACAAACCCAAAACAATCTTACTAAAAATCATTAATTTATACTAAAACTGATTTATAATTTTTTAATACCTTACAAGCTAGTACTATCTATAGGGAAATTTCGATTTTATATTTTCACTCTTGGTATAAAAAGGACGATTCAAACCCACCATATCGGTGAAAAGTTGTTTACGAGCCCTTCCTGTTATTTCGAACACAACCTACTATACCTTTTTTTCCAAACGGAGGTTACTATAAACCGAAAAGTCTCAAAAATTCCATTTATCGAAATATGGTAAAATTGGTTCGAGGGTGATTTAGGAATTTGTTGAATTTTATTTAACGTTGATTTTGAGGACCTTTGGACTGAGACTGAAAATCCTGTCTCCGAAATTTCGCAAAGCGTTATACCTTTATTTATTCCGGAAGTACGTGGTGAATGTGTGGGTGGAAAATCCTTGTGTCCCAGGCCTTCACCTGGGTACCACAGGAGTGCCAGTAGAGGAAAATTTATATTCGAGATACTCCATTTTCACACCTCCCTCGAGGTGACTCCTCTCTCTCTTCTCTTCTTACGCTCACTTCCTCTTTATCACTCGTCCATTTGTTACTGCGGCCATGAGGCCATACCCCTACACGTAAATACGTTTTTTTTTTTTTTTGTTCCATCTCGTACGTGAATATCGATATTACGCCGTCGTATCAATTTGGCTCCACGCGATAACACATATTTCCTCTTAGTACGAATATATTGCCATTTATCGTAATCTCTACGGTCCATCGAGCTTCCGTTTCTGAATTTTGGCGTTTGCTGAATTTCGGAAAAGTTCGGAAAAAGACTTTTGCAAATTAACATATTCTTAATTGAAATATGAAATTTTGATTTTGGAATGATAAAAATTCTGGTAAAATATTTTTTCACAATCCATGCTATGAGCATTTTATAATTTGTAACTAATTATCTAATTTAGAATTTTTCAATAATTTTGTTTAAAGATTCTTTCCCAAATTTTTCGAAATTTCTTGAAATTTTTATATAATTTATTAGAAATGATTTTCCATAAAAAATGTTTAATAATTCATATGGGCTTAAAATTAAAAAATTGAAATTTTTTGTTTAAATTTTTTATTTTTTATTTTTTTATTTTTTTTTTATTTTTTTCGAAAGTTTTCGATTCCCTTTTCCAATACGAATTATTTTTTCGATTCAAGGCCTCATATTTTATCGTCGAATTACTGAAAGCCAAATCTGCTGTATTTATTGAATAGTCGATTTTCCAACGTTTTTGTCGATCGAGAGGAAAAAACTGAGATTCATTCTCGTTGGTGTCGAAAGGCATTTATTCCCAAAGTGTTCGCCTGGGTACATCTTTGACATACGAGAAGATACTGCGAGTGCTTGGTGTTTCACAAAGCCCGTCTTTGATGTGGACAATTTATCGTCACGTGAATAGCCGCCATTGTAATATACGGTTGTCTTAGTGCGTTTATATTTTACACGAATACATGAAAAAATGTTTGATTCAGCGTGCATGACTCGAGAAGAAATACATTGGAACTTTTTCCCCAATTCTCTTTTTTCATCTTTCTCTGAACAAAAAGTGCAATCCGGTCGTTGTTATTCCCGATTTTCATAAAACACTCGATAAAAAACCTTAACTTCAAAAATCCATGATAAAATACGTCATAACGATTTTTGATATCAATATTTCTTATTTATTGTTGATTTTCGAGACAATATCAAATTTCTTTATAAATTTTTATTTCACGGATAAATAATCATTTTTACGATTTTTTGATTATTTTTTTTATTTATAAAAAATGTACATTTCAAGTGTACATATAAACTCAATAATTTAATATACTTTGAAACGAACATGATTTATATTCAAAAATAAAGTTTAATGTATTATTAATTATATGAATTAAATATATGAAAATTGAATGAAATTCTGTTTCTAAAAGCTTGCAAGATTTCGATCGTTATTAAAATATGATGCAATAATTATTCAAATAAATTGACAAGAACGGAATTTTACAATCAGGCATTTAAAATAAAATTAAGTCACCAGATTAAGATTAATTTTGAATTTATTTATTTAGCTTGGATCTGTTTTTGTTATTAGCTTCGATTTTTTTTCTTCAAAACCATTGATTACACATAAAAGTCTAAAAACCGTATTATCATAGTTCTATTTAACGATGAAAAAAAAAATTAGATTTTTTGGAGTTAAAAATAGAAAGTGCTATCAAATCAAAGTCATGAATCGCTCTAGGATGAATATACATATCCGAATACCGGAAGTAATACAAGGATAACAATATCTAATATCTGATACGCGCATATTCGTAGTTACGACGTAATATATCCTCCTCCCAACGACACGAATAGTTACATAATACGAGAGTTATCGTATGAACGAGAGAGGAAATGGGGAAGAACAAGACGATTGTTTCCTGCCCTAGGATGGGTGCAGTTTGAATCGACTTTATACTCTGTAGTCTGAATTAAAAATAATTGTCAGCATTATTATCCACAATGGTTTTTTTGTATTCCATATTGCAATAATTCATATCTACTTCTCGAAATAATTTTTGTATTAAAAAAAAAGATCTCGTAATTATTTATATCTTTATTAGGTGAATAGTTTATTTAATTTTTAATTATCTTCATTTTTATTACACTGTTTAGTTTAAACTATAGGTCTATAAATAAATAAAGGTGTGAATTATTGCAATTTAAGTTTACTCTTAATAATAGAAATATAATATTTATATATTCATTATATATAATAATAATTATTGTTATTATTAGATATCTTATAATAATTTACTTTTAATAAACTACAACTTTTAAATTAAGAGTATAAAATACTTGTGAGCATTATTATTATTTTATTATTTTTTTTAAACGCGACATTTTCCATTGTTTATACTTCGAACAGTTAAAAGAAAAAAAAACTCAATTACATAAATACTGAATTTCATTGCATCGATCATTATCGATCAATAATAAATTTATTATCAACTCGATGTTAAAATTTTCTTTTTACGATCCAGAAAAAGCGTTATCACTACATTCAGAAATTCGTGGTTTCAAATAAAGAATTAACGTGACATAAAATAAACAAATCCATAACTGTAAAATAAGAGTAAAAATAAAATATAAACTCTAAATCACTAAATTTATACATCATAAATTAATTCAGTGAAATAAAATGTAAATAAATTTGAAAAATAAAAAAAAAACAAATTGAAAGTTAAAAAAAATGATTTCTGAAGTATTTATCGAGTTTTCATGTTCCTTAATCGGTGATATTGATGAACGAAAAAATTGCACACAAATTAATTAATGATTGTGAGATTATGTAAATGAGTTAGCCTCTTGAATACATTTTACTGGTAATGTCGACGTTTTAAATTCTCCTCCACCTCAGTCGAAGTGAGTCAAGGCTCTGCCTCGGTACTTTACCTTGCAATGTATAATTCCATGCACATTTACGATACTAGTTTGTATTGTATTTTTATATTTTCGGGCTAAAAAAAATTGTAAAAATTCTATTAACCCATCAATCCGCTAATACTACTTTAAAATACGATGTGACGATTGTACACGTTGCGTAATGATATCGGAATAAAATTTTTTGCGACCCTGTCAAAAGCGTCGCAGAAAACGAAAAAAAATAAAATAAAATAAAAAATAAAAAATAAAATAAAAAATATGAAAATAAAATAAAATAAAAAATATGAAAATAAAATAAAATAAAATATATAAAAATAAAATAAAATAAAATATATAAAAATAAAATAAAATAAAAAAATATTCAAAAAAATTTTTTAAATTAAAAATTTTTTTTTTAAATCGATCGTACGACGCAACCGTACATATCGTTCTGTTACAATCGTTATACAAAAAGTATCGCGAACTAAGCTCGTTCCCTTGGTCGACGGAGTGTGTTACGACATCGGCTAGTACGACCTTGGCATGCGAAAACTACACGTATGAAACCCCCGCCACCCCGCACTTCCAACAAGCCTGTCATCCCCCCTAACGGCCAAACCCGCGATGTGTAATCCGCTGGGTATCCCAGACTATATACTTCCCGCCTAAAGTTTTCAAGCCGCAACTGCGCGAAGTATATCTGTGACGACTTGGCTGTACGAAGTGGAAGTCGACCACGTGGATCGTTGTGTCGCCTTTAAAAATTCGAGCATGTACAAACTGCAAGCCTCGTGTTTAATATCGAGAAAACATACTTTTTGATTTTTTATAGTTTTTATTGAATAAAAACGAAAAACTTTTTTTTTTCGAAACAATAATTAACTGGGGTTTTGGATCAAGAGTATTTTTATCGTCTTGATTGAAAAAGTTTAGTCTATTAATTCGAATTCGAGAATTCTAGTCTAGTAATTCGGATTCTAGAATTTTGGAATATTGAAATTCTATTCTAGCAATTCGAATTCTAGAATTTTCAAATTTTAGAGTAATTCGAGTTCCAGAATTTCTAAATTTTAGAATAATTCGAATTCTAGAATTTTTTAATTCTAGAGTAATTCGAGGTCCAAAAATTGTAAATTTTAGAGTAATTCTAGAATTTTTTAATTCTATAATCCTAGTCTAGTAATTCGAATTCTAGAATTTTTTTAATTCTAGAATCCCAGTCTAGTAATTCGAATTCTAGAATTTTTTAATTCTAGACTCCCAGTCTAGTAATTCGAATTCCAGAATTTTTTAAATTCTAGAATCCCAGTCTAGTAATTCGAATTCCAGAATTTTTTAAATTCTAGAATCCTAGTCTAGTAATTCGAATTCTAAAATTTTTTTCTTCTAGCATTAAAATATTGTAGACCAGTAATTGTAAAAAAGGTGAACTATCGCAATTAGAATATCGTAAAGTTATTTAAACGATCGAAAAATAATTTCGAAAAAGTAGACACGTGCACAATGGGGCAAGATTGAACATTTTTGGTGACGTTTTAAAAAATGAGCTGAAATGAATAAATGAATAAAAACTTGTGAATTAATTTTTCCCCTGGCATGAAATTACTATGGTCAAAAAATGAGCCTATTCCTTCAAAAATTACGTTTACACTCATTAGATTTCTTCAGCTCATACAATGCTATCAGCACCCTATCTGTATTATTTTTATCGTGTCGTTATTTTATCCTCACGAGACAACAGAATGACTGTAATCTTTTGAAACGTTGTTGCCACATATCGTCAACTTCCTAATTTGAAATCGAGTGATTTTTGTGAATTGTGTACTTTTTATACGAGGTTACAAATAACATTAAGAGGTATCGTTTTTTAAAAACTTTTTTTGGTTAAAAAAAAGTGAAAGCTTTCGGGAGTGACGAGAGATTTCTGATGTCACTAATCTGTAGGTCGTCTAGACCAGGTGATCACATCGATTCTTATTTATGAGAGAATGCAAAAACTCTCGCATCAAAGGTCGTATCGTTGAGATCCATGATAAAACGATATCCTACTCGTGTATATCGGACGTATACGGAATCCTTATCGATTTTGCTCACGTTCAACTTTGGGCATTTTCGTCATCGTTTTTTTGTGCCATTCTGAGAGATACCTTGGATCCACTTTGGCACGTTCGATTTTTCCGATAAATTGTTAATTATGCCAGCTTGAATGCTATTATTATTATTTGGCTTTTCTCATCGTCCTTTTTTGTTTTCAATGAAAAAAAAATAATATAATAATGAATTTCGATGCTACGTTGAATATAAATTGAATTTAAATTGAATTTAAATTGAATTTAAATTGAATATAAATGACCCAGTGGTGAACAATGCATTCGAGTGATGTCTGGAGAAATATAATTAGTTGGGTTCTTTCCAAACTTCTCTTCGTCGTGTACATTGTCGAATTCTAACTTTTTATATTTAAAGTTTTAGTAATGTGCCTCTTTTATTTTTCATTTATTTTTCATTTTTCTTTATTTTTCATTTTAATTTTTCATTTCAATATGAATATTGGTGACACGGCAAATATAAAATAAATATTGATGAATACTTGGCGAAATAATGCATTCGAACGGTATCTTTAAATATTTAATTAATCGGAGAATAATTACAATTTGAAAGCGAAAATGATAAAAGACGAGGGTGGGTTTAGATAGCTTTAAAATAATTCGCGTAGTAAACCGTTCCTTACAATCGACGTTTGAAGAAAAATTAAAAAAAATTATTCTTTAAATTAACTGGATATAAATAGAATTTAAAAAGTGTTTAATAGAAAATAGTTATTAAATGCTTTTAAGTAATATTGGTTTAAACATTACCATTATTAGCCGCTTAAATTAATATTCAACCTAATATTTAGTTTATATTAAATATTTTTATATTGGATATTGGATTTATTTGTATATTGAAATATTTTATTTAATTTTATTAAATATTAAAATTTAAACTACTTTAACAGTTATTCATTAAACTATAATGAATAAATGTTAAAGTAGTTTAAATTTTAATAGTCAATTAAATTAAATTAAATATTTCAATATACAAATAAATGTAAACGAATATTATCATTTTAATCATTATGATTCAATCTTAAATCTCTAAATGAAAATTTTGTTTCACGATGATAAATTGTACATGACTAATAAGTTCGTAATTCACGTATGTTTTTATTGTTTTACGAAAATATCGTTCATAAATTTGCGCATTAATGTTTCCACCACAATTCTATATTAGCTATATACAAGATCGACGAGGGGAGTTATTGGAAATTTTATGAAAAGCAAAGCTCTATATATTATTGCACGATGGAATAAAATAAATAATTAAAAACTGAAAACAATTCTTTAAATCGACAAATATTTTGTTGAAGCAGATAGCATTGCATAACTAAATCAAGCAAACAGGCAAATTTAATTTGAACATTCCTTTAATTCCTCACGGTTTTCCAAGGCTTACAAAGCACCCTCTCCCAGCGAGTACTTTTTTCCAACTATGGCTTCCCGTAGACGAACTTGTATTGGCTCGTTCGAATTATGAGGAAATAAATTGCATTTTCGTATTCCATTAAGTTCGATTTCTATTTATGGATACCCGCATAAAAATAAAGGAATTAATTCTCTTGCATGCGTCAATAAATAAAATTAAAAAAAAAGGTTGTAACAAATAAAAAAAAATTATTAAAAAGAAATATATTATATTTATATTTATATTAAATATTTAGTTGAATTAATATTTAGTTAGCTATATTTTAGTTATATTAATTTTAGTTATATTAAGATTTATATTAATATTTTATATTAAATATTTATTTATAAATATATTTAGTATCAATCTCAATGTCATCCCACTACGTCCATCGGTCGTTTTTTTTTCTTCAAAAAACGACAAATATTTGAAAATAATCAAACAACTTGATAATTTATAAATACATTTCAATAGAAAATATTTATATTAAATATAAATATATTTAGTATCAATCTCAATGTCGTCATCCCACTACGTCCCTCTGTCGATTTAAAAAAAAAAAAAAAACGACAAATATTTTCAAATAATCAAACAACTTTTTAATTTATAAATATATTTCAATAAAAAAAAAATCTCAAATTTCCCAAGACTGTGACCAGTAAAAACCTCAATGTCGTCATTTCGATATTCCCACAAAAAAAAATTTCTAAAACCAGCCAATCCTTAAGGTTCTCCTACTCATTTCTGAAAACCGGTTTTTGGGTATCCAGGTATTGGATCAGTTCGAAAAAGATCGTAATTCAAGATTGTTCGATGAAAGGTCTATGAGTACCCCAGAAAGCGCGGAAAATATTGGGGTTCGTGTATGATCGTGCGAGTACGAAGGAAAAGTGTTTTTGTACGACTTACCCTGGAGATGCGAAGGGGTTGATGCAGGTCGTGTCCACCGTGCATACGAAAGCCCCACGGAGATCCACCGACGAGGGTAACCGTTCTTGAGCTCATATTCTCTCGTGTCTCTTCAGCAACCACTTTTAAACACTGCCTTTTATTTTTGAGAAAAAAACTAATTTTTAAAAATCGTAAAAAAAGAAAAAAAAAATAAATGGAAAATTCACTTTCTTTTTTTTTCGTCCCTTAACTCGCACTGGTTACACTTGTCTCTTTGTTTTTTATTTGCAATAAAAAATTTTTTTTTTTTAACACTTTTTCTATTCGTTCAAAATTCTTTTTTTGTTTTTTTTTTTGCCGATCAATAGGATGCTCGAAAGTGAATTAAAAATCAACGTTTGTAAATAATATGAAAGAGCCGGTATTAAAATTCGCGAAACGGACTCGAACTTTGTCCGAGAATCGCGAGGACCGCGCTCGTTCGCGGCTCGCGCAATACTAAACTCTAATTTTCCTCGCCCCACTCCTCCCGTCCCGTGAGTACACATCACAACGCACCGCCCGACGCCTCGATCGTCACGATCACGACGACGACGCAACCTTCTCATATCCGCTTCGAGCCATCAATAAACACGTTACTGTTTACACGTGCTTCTTGGAAAATATGAGATTCCAAATTCACCTGAAATTTTCCCTTTGCCTATATTCAATCGATGTTTACCAACATCGAGTCCTAATCGAGTCCTGATGGTTTTATATTTTTCGATTTTTCCATCATCGAATCTGTAACAGTAGATAAAAGAGATATACACTACTGGTAAAAAGAATTTAGCCACTGAGTAAAATACATTTTGTAAAAGTTTGATTTAATTAAACTACTTAATAATTATTTTACTTGTTCATTAGTTTTAGTTATTTTTATTTTTAGTTTATTTATTTTTAGTTATTTTGATTCTTAGTTTATTTATTTTTAGTTATTTTTATTTTTAGTTTATTTATTTTTAGTTTATTTATTTTTAGTTTATTTATTTTTAGCTTATTTATTTTATAGTTTATTTGTTTTAGATATTACAATAATACAGTTTTTTAATTTTTTTAAGTTTTTTTTTTCTGTTATCTGTTCTGTTACCTTTTCTGTTACGTCTGATTTTATTTTAAGTTTATTTATTTTAGTTTATTTATTTTAGTTTATTTATTTTTAGTTTATTTATTTTATAGTTTTTTAATTTTTTAAAGTTTTTTTTTCTGTTATCTGTTCTGTTACCTTTTCTGTTACGTCTATTTTTATTTGAAGTTTATTTATTTCTAGTTTATTTATTTTATAGTTTATTTGTTTTAGATATTACAATAATACAGTTTTTTAATTTT
>JAPYZJ010002043.1:0-29518 GCA_030522765.1 Ophioninae sp. B BG-2022a
GTATATTTTTATACCTTGAAGTCGAAGCCACAATTTAATTCGCATTGAACTCTCCATTTCTAGGGAAAAATGTCGAAAAAATATTCTAGAAAGGTTTTTCGCAATTTCCCAGTCTCATTTTGCACTTTCGGCAAAAACTCGGGCATATTCGTAATCAGCCGAAAATTTCCGATCAAATAGACCCTTTTAAGAGTTTAAAAACGGAAAAAAATATTTTTCTACTTTCCCGGCCACTTTTACAGAATCTCAGAAATCACGATATTTCAAAAGGTCGTACAGTAGGCTTCTTCTATGCGATGGAGATTTATTTGGTGTGTTTGGAAAAGGTTTTTGCCTGACTTGAATAATGGCGTTGGAATCAGATCGATAGCTCTTATAGTTGTCCCGGAATGTCCAGTTGAAAAAACGAAAAAAAAGAGGCAAAGGGGTATGTATGGAAAAATTGGCAAAAATGGATGGTCCAACTTTGAAATTCTGCCAAAAATCGAAAAAACATCGAATTTCAATGACTAAAAAAGCATTTTGAAGAGAAAAACATAACGAAGAGATTGAGCGCAGAGTGGAGTGCCAAATCCTAAACAAAAAAAAGTTATCGATGATTGAGTGAAAAAACTTTTTATGCCTCAAAATCGAAAAAAAATTTTGGATTATTAATATTTTTGAAAATGGTCTATTTTGATGTAATTTGATCTCCTGGTCACAGATCTACTATTAATTTTGCCCAAAACCCAAAATCTTTATGAAACAATCGTAAAAATCGTTTTTTCAGAAGTTTTTTACGATTGTTTCATGAAAATTTTGGGTTTTTGGAAAAATTAATGGTAGATTCGTGCTCAGGGGATCAAATTACATTAAAATAGACCATTAAGAAAAATATTAAAAATCCAAAAATTTTTTGGGTTTTAGAGCAAAAAAGTTTTTTCACTCAATCATCGATAATTTTTTTTTCTTTAGGATTTGACACTCCACTCTGTGCTCAATCTCTTCATTATGATTTTCTCTTCAAAATGCTTTTTTAATAATCAAAATCCGATTATTTTTCGATTTTTGGCCGAATTTCAAAGTAGGACGATCGATTTTTGTCAATTTTTCCATACATACCCCTTTGCCTCTTTCTTTTCGATTTTTCAACTGGACATTCCGGGACAACTATAAGAGCTATCGATCTGATTCCAACGCCATTACTCAAGTCAGGCAAAAACCTTTTCCAAACATACCAAATAAATCTCCATCGCATAGAAGAAGCCTACTCTACGACCTTTTGAAATATCGTGATTTCTGAGATTGATTTCTGAGATTATGGAAAAGTGGCCAGGGAAAGTTGAAAAATATTTTTTTCCGTTTTAAAACTCTTAAAAGGGTCTATTTGATGGGAAATTTTCCGCTGATTACGAAGATGCCCGAGTTTTTGCCGAAAGTGCAAAATTATACTGGGAAATTGCGAAAAACCTTTCTAGAATATTTTTTCGACGTTTTTCCATAGAAATGGAGAGTTCAATGCGAATTAAATTGTGGCTTCGTCTTCAAGGTATAAAAATATACCTACAGGGACCTGCGATGTGACACTAAACATCTAAATATAATAATTATTTGCAGGCTAAACCCGCTGAAGGGACGCGCCTGATTGGCTGCCTTTAAAAATGAATAACTATTCAGGGGTTGATCCGGGAACCGTAAATGCTTATATCAATCGACTCAGAATTTTATGCCCAATTCCCTATTTCACGGATGACATTCCTACGTGGGATACCCTGTATACTTTCTGAAAATTAAGTATCGAAAAATAAAAAACAGAAATTTCAAAAAAATTCAACCATTTGCGAAGGTTTGTCCAAGATTTTGGTCGGTCCGATCAGGTCCAGCCTTTTCCACTTTAACTACAAAATATTTTTACACAAATTCCTACAAGAAATAACTATCCAATCGGGCCCAAAAAATTTCTTAATATTCTTCGAACATTATCCAATATATCAAACCCAAAAAAACCCAAAAAGGTCAACAAAAATCTGCCCGAAAACATCGCAAATTTACAAATGAATGAAAACGACATTTTCCTGTAGAAAAATCCCAACTCGTACTCATTTATTTTTTTTCGTGAAAAAATCGTTATTAATTATTTTTATATTATTAATTTTATTATTTTTTTTTTGTCGAGTTCACTTATTTTGAAGAACATTTTCCTCAAATGTCGCGGCTTTGCTGTTTCGCGCAGCCAAGGCCTCGCGTCCTTACCTCAATGGTAATTAAGCGTTGCACACGTAATATTTGCGTAATTGTATTATCGAATCTCATCGCCTCAAGGTTTCGGAATTCCGCATTGTTACTCGTGGATTATCAGATTGAATGTTTAAAATCGACGGAAAAACGAGGTGTCCGTATAATCAAACAACGATAATTATGTAAACAATTCAATTTCGTAATCCTTCACAAAATCCCGTCCCCTTAAAATTACCTCTTAAAGGGATAGTACTTTGTAAAATATTATAAAGTGTAAAAAAGAAATAATAAATATTATTGCAAAATTGAAAGATTCAATATTCTTTAAAAATCAAAATTCTCTTTTAAGGGGTTGATACTTTATGAAAGATTATGAAATTTAGAAAACCAGAACAAGCCAGAAAAACTATAACCTGCAAAATTGCAAAATAATAATAAAATTGAGTTACCCCGTAAAAAATCATGTTAGTAAAGAATATTTAATCGATCGTACAAATGATTGACTTCTTTCGTGTATGTCGACATCAGCATGGACATCCAGTTGCGCTGATACAGGATGGGAGAAAGTCCCGGGGATGAAGCCGGAACGCATCACTTCGAGAGACGTTCTTTATGCGGGTGTAGACTCGCAAGGGATAGTGGTCACGTGTTTTAATAAGTAATGAACCGTTTGGAAAAAATAAAATAGCTCATTGTTGTTATTATAATAAATCGCACGATATCACGATCATTGTCGTACAAATAATTCTTCATAATAATTGTAAAGCCAAAAACGAAAATTATTATTTTTTAATATTATCGACATATTTTATGTACTTTGATATTTTTGATATTTTTTATTTAAAAAACAATTATTATTCAATAAAATATTGTTACTTAATATAAAAAATCATTGCAGATGTTTCAACGTGAGCTGCACTGCCTTCGTAATTGATTTTGAGAAGAGCACTTGCTACAGTGTCAAATTAGAAGGTGGTGAGCTCGAGCCAGAGCCTCTTTCAACATTTTATCATCAAATTTGTTTAAAAGGTGAAGCTTTATCAACGTGTAAAAATGTGATCAGGGAATAATTACAGATTAAGATATACGTCTTTTTTTGTGAATGTGTTAAAAAAATGATTTAACAAAACATTAATTTTTTTTTCGAAAAATCTGATCTTTTTATTTTTGTTATGTATGTATTTATTTATTTGTGTATTAAATTCATTTTCGGCAGTGCCAACGAGTTGCAGTAAAACGAAATTGTGGCAGGTCGAGAGGACTCTCGGGGCTGTATTAATCGACAGCAAGAGCATACGTATCCCGGATTTTGTAACGAGAACACAGTGCTACGAAAAATGCATCGCTGCTGGTAATTTTATTTAACTGCATCATCAAGATTTATTACTATTGTTTATATATTTGAAAAAAATCTATTTATTATTTACAATGATTTATTTATCTATTATTACTGTATATTTGATACAAATATTTTTAAATAATTGATCAAGACAAAGAATCATTATTGTTTATTGTTTATTGTATTATCATTTATCGTGTAGCTTAAAATCATATTTCTTCCAACTCTTTTCCTTCGGTAAAAAAAATACTTTTGGTATTAATGGTGATAGCAATTTTTCGATTTTAAGGCTCGATGTGCCGGTCAGCACAATTTCGTACGAGCCACGATCTCTGGATCGGTGACAGCCAAGGCAAATGCTCTTTATTGGGAATATCGAGAGGTGTGAGGCCCCAATCATACAGAGCATCGATGTACAAAGACGAGTACCTCGAGAATCAGTGCCATTATTTGTGTGAGTCACTTTTTTCACTTTTGCTCGATGTTTTTTTTAATGCTTTTTTTGCTATTGATTTATTTATTTTGTCGTTTTTTCATTTGTATACATATTTTTTATTATTTATTTTTGTTCGTCGCAATCGCAAAGTGCAAAATTGTCGTCCAAATATTCCGAAGATAGCTTCGCTCTTTCAAGTATATCTACGTTATCTATATTTAGCGAGCGCCGACTATTGCTCGTACGCGGAATACCGCAACGAGACACTGCCATACTCGGATCTCAAAATTCCCGGTCTTGGAGTTCCACAGGTAATAATAAAAAAATGATTCATTGTTTTTATGAAGGCTTAGGCTTTTTATAAATACCGTTTTTATAATAATAAATAAATGAATCTTCGTAAATTTAGATTGAAACATAATTTTTATCATCATTCCTTTTTTATTTTTTGATTAGTCCTCGAGTTCCACAGGTAACAATAAAAAAATTATTAATTTTTGTATTAATCGATCGTTGATTCATTCAATGGAATGGAAACTTTTTCAATTTTAATATGGTTTACTCATTTATTTAAATGTTTTTCAATGATTTATTATTGTTTTTTTGTTGTTTTTCGATAATACATTGATTTTGTCGTGGAAACAGTGCGAGCAGAGGTGCAACAGCGGAAACGATGGTTTCCTGTGTAGATCCTACACAGTCGACAACAGTACGC
Organism: Ophioninae sp. B BG-2022a; assembly: GCA_030522765.1. Lineage (NCBI taxonomy): Eukaryota > Metazoa > Arthropoda > Insecta > Hymenoptera > Ichneumonidae > Ophioninae sp. B BG-2022a. The sequence continues at coordinate 4,708 of JAPYZJ010002043.1, forward strand.
CCGAAAAAGCAATTTGTCTTTTGCACTCGGACGACACGATAGGCGCGGGTGTCAGTGCCTTGGTAAAGATGCCCGGTGTCGTTTACAAAGAACGCGAACCTTGCCTCAACCGTGAGTACACATTTTTACAAAATGTCTCGATCATTCAAATGTAACTTTGAATAAAAATTTTTAAAAAATATGAACAATTTAACAATTTATATTGATAAGACGAAAAAGATAGTTGACAAGTAACGATGAGTTTGGAATTGAAGAATTCTGAATTTGTTTATTCAGTGAAAGTGCGTTGCTCGAATACGAGTCTGATCGTCGAATTCGTGAGTACGGAACCGTTCAGGGGGCGACTTTACGCGAGTGGTTACGACGAGCGTTGCGGAGTCCAGGGGAACGGCGGGACGACGACGAGCCTCGTTCTCCCGCTGCCCTCGAAGCAAAGCCTGGCGAGCGGAAACGTCTCGTGCGGTATTACCCCCGCGTATGCAGTTGACAACGAGAATCGGTGAGTCCAAATCAAAGGTGAAAAGGATACGAAGAAGTGACCTTCCAAGTGTCCTTGAACGACCCTACCTTGAAGCGACCTTGAAATACTGAAAGACGAATCGGTCGATTTGTTTGTTTGGTTGTTTGGTTGATGATTAATCGATCGATCGGATGACAGAACACGAACTGCCGTTTGGGTCACCGTGATTGTCCAGTTCAATCCCATTGTCCAGAGGCTCGGAGACCAATCGGTCAGGGTCGGTTGTACCCTCGACGACGGCAACGTTCCAGGACCCATGAACGTCACCGTTCACGCCGGATTCTCCTTCACCGATCCAAGGTTCGAAACATCCTTAACTCTTCAGCTTCAGGCACATTTTTTATATTTCCAAATGGAGCGACGAAATGACTGAGCCTAATATTTGGCCGAACGCAGCGCCGGGACTCCGCCGATTTCCTGGACGATTTTCAATACCACAACAGTTCCCCTCGTCACCATGAGGATTCTGGACGAGAATCAGAACGACGTTGTCCTTACTCATCTCGGTGACAAATTGACACTCAGGATCGACATAACCCCATCAAACGGTGAGTGTTCCCATTAGTCGAGTCACATTTCTAACGAAAACGCCTTTCGGTCGTTTGTCCAAAACCCGAATGTTCATTTCATCTCACCGTTTCTCCATTGAAAAATAATTGACGGAAAAATCTGGATTTCCGTTTGAATAAAGAATATTTGACCTTGAAATAAGCTCAAAAAAGCAGTCGTTGGCCTTGGGATGACCTTGAAAGAAAATCGTTGTCCTTGAGATGAGCATGAAAAAAAATCATTGACCTTTGAAAAAATCGTTGACCTCGAGATGACCTTGAAAACAATCAGTCGACCCTGAAGTGACCTTGAAGGTCGACTAAACGACCTTGATCCCCCCCCCCCCAAACAAACCCAACAAAAAAAGGACCCCCCCCCCCCCCCAAAAGAATTGTAATGAAAATGGCGATTAGACCGACGAGCAATGTTTGACATCGTCCGAACCTTCTTCAGGGCCTTACGACATATCAGCCGGTCACCTGGTCGCGAGCAGCGCGACCGGTGCGTCGTCGATTCTTCTCCTCGACGAGGCGGGATGTCCCAGCGACCCGCGAATTTTTCCAGCCATGATGAGAGACCCTCGGAACAACGAGTCGCTATTTTCGACCTTCACCGCATTCAAATTTCCCGACAGTCCCCGAGTGCGATTCGACGTCGTCGTAAAATTCTGCCTCGGAGAATGCGAGCCGGTACGCTTTAAATTCTATTCATTCTTTACATGGCAAAACAAAAATTGTTTTTCTCTCTTCAATAATAATTATTAAGATGATTTGTTTACTAATTGACCCAATTAATTATTGTAACAATTATCCATCAATGAATTAACAGCAATGATTAAAATTATTATTATAGTAGTAATAATAACAATAATGTTACTCTTTGTATTATTATTATCCACAATTGGTAATTCGATTGATGAATTAACAGTTCAATAATTCATCGTTTATAGTGACTTAATATTAATCAATTGTTATAAATTGATTATTATCACTTATTGTTTATTTCATCATATTTGCATTGCATTATTATACTATTGATTTTATTAACAAATCATCATTATCATTATTGTTATATCGTTATAATAATATTGTTTGATATAAAATTAGTTTATTTCGACCGAAAAGGTAAATTGCAGAGGAGGTGCGGTCGCTTATGGACGAAAGCGAAGATCCGCAGACGATAAAATAGCCTCGATAAACGTCACGGACGGTTCCGAGGTGACGATCCACCAAGGGACCATCGACGGGCTTCCGCTCCAGCGATCGATAATCGTCCAGGATATCGTCATCTCCGCGGATCCTTTGCTGGGTGGAAAATCACCGAATCCGGATACCGTCCTCATAGCGGGGGAAAGTGAGTCCTACTTTCCAAATTTACAAAAAAAAACATAAAAAAATAGCCAAGAAAACAACGAGAAAAGAAATGTACAAACAACGACTTATAAATATATAATAATAAAAGTAACGAATTTTCAAAAACATAACTGAATTACAATTTTTTGGAACCTAAAATTATATAAACTTCAAATTTGGCGAAAAATAAAAAATCAAACTTGAATCTCGTAAACTTCAAGATCTATAAAAAAATGGGGAAAACTTTCAAAATTAACAAACGTTGAATTTGATAAATTTTCAAATGTTACTAAGAATTAAAAAAAAAAAAACTTGAAATCTCGTAAGCTCGAAAATCCGCCAAAAGTTTGGAAAACCTATCAAAATGAACAAACACTTAATTGAAAAAAATAAATGTTACTAAATATATTTAAAAATGCCTCAAATCTCGGAAAGTACAAAATCCGTGAAAAATTTGAAAAAGCTATCAAAGTTATGAAACGTTGAATATGATCGATTTTGAATTTTCCTAAAAACAAAAGAGAACTTAAAAAAGTATAAACATCATTTTTTCATAAATATTAAATTCTACAAACAATAAATATTTATTTGGCTTTATTCAATAGTGAAATTTTCGACAAGCGGTCAGCCAAGCGCTCGTTGGCAAATGTGATTTGACTTGACTCGTGTGTCAAGTGAAATCGCGTCGGGTGTATCCCGTCTTATTTATTTATCGTTTTCTTCGAGTCAGAAGCCCTGGACGGTCTTCTGTGCGTAGACGCGGCGCTGGTTCTCGGTCTTCTCATATTCTGGCTCTGCGTCCAGATACTGATGACGTTCGGCTGTATTATTCTCGTGCGTCGATACCGCAGGCACGCGAGGAAAGCGGCGGAGGACAGGGCGGACGTATTGGCGCGTCATCTCTACGGGATTCACGGTGGCAACTTTGAAATTGCCCGACGCGTCAGATGGGCCGACCACAATGGATCCTCCATTAGCTAGCCCTTTGAAAACCCAAACAAAAACAAAGAAAAACGAAAAGCAAAAAAAATATTTTCCTTTTTCCACGCACATCCAGTTTGCCAAAAGTTCATTACTGCCCGATGACTCTGAAAAGAGGCGAAGCGTAACCCGCTGCCAAAAAGCCATTTTTTGTAGCAGCCATTTTGAAAGTGGAATAACGTCGCATTGAAACGTATTGAAACAAAAAACAAAAAAAAAGTTTGACAACAAATTGTAACAACTTATTATCATTATTGTTTTTATGATTAGTATTTCATTATTATTTTATTATTTGCAATGAAAAATTGATGACGTATTCTCGAGGCTGACAATATTTTTCGCTGAAATCTCCAGGTCCGGAGTCCCCTGAATACTAAAGATCTCGAGTCTGCTGGAGTCTGGAAAGTCTGGAAAGCACTGGAAAGTCCGGAGTTTTCTGGAATTTCCTTAACACTGGAAATTCTGGATTTTTATGGACTTTCCTGGGCTTTCCTGGGCTTTCCTCTGGAAAAGCTGGCGCAATCGAAGAGCCCTCGTTCGAACAGCTAATAGGTATAATCGTTCGACGGTGAGCTCGTGGTGTGAACGCTAATGACAGTCCACGAGAAAAAAAAAAAAGAATCAACACCTCGATGACTCGTCGCATCGTCCGCTCGAACAACAATTTTTTCCCGCCGTGATTGCACGTAGAGCGTTATTATTTATGAAAATCACGAGTTGACGATTACGCCACTCTGAATGATATCTTTTTTTTTTGCCGACGATTCCTTCTCGACATATATCGTAGCGTCTCGAATTATGTGTCGTACTGTTTTATTATTAATGCACGGTGTATAAATTGTTTAATACAGATTTTTATTAACGCTGTTGATATTTAGACATTTTTTTGCCCATTTTTTTGATCGTGTTTATTTAACAAAAAAAACGTACATTTATTTCGAGTCAATAAAAATGACTCGGAAATTACGATTCTTGAGACGTTTAATGGGTCATTTGAATGACAACGGAAAAGGATCAGTCAAGGCTTACCACTATGAGAATTCTCGCACGAATTCTTCCGCCTTTTTTTGTGTGCGTTGAATAATGAATAAAAAAACGCGATGATCGTATTTTAATGAAAAATTATCCTCGGATGTTCGAAGTACAGGGCCCGTAATAAGCCGCGTCCACATCTGGTGAAAAATAAATATTGAAATTAGGTCACGACTTTTTAATTGATTGTTGAGTAATAAAAATTATCGAATCTATTATCGAATGAACAATAATAAAAAGTATTTCATTAAAATTGCCATTATACCAAAACCAAAATTATAATTTAAAAAAACACGAATAAATAATTGTGAGAATTTTAAAAATTAAAAGAAAAGAAAGATAATATTTTAACGGAATTTTGATTGAAAAAAAATTTATTTCGTGTCATTTAATAAAAATGTGAAAATCGTTAGGAATTCGATTTGACACGTACCGAGTCCACATGCTTTCGCGCAGGCTAGCATACCAGGATTCCCATAAACGATTTGGTTGGTTCCGCAGACCGGATTGTATTCCGCCGTTGTCTGAAACTGCACCAATGAGGATTACGAATTTCTTATTAGTTTCAAATTAAATTATTTATATTAATTGATTATGTGTATTTTTATACATATGTAGATAATAATAATAAACATGTATATTTTAGTCTTCGTTCGGCGATCGAGGTCAACGGGATGGACCAATAATTCCTTTTATATTCAGCTCTTGACCTTTCCCATGCATCCGTCATGGGAATTACCGCTTGACTCAAGGTAATGTTGCACATAAGGAAGGAGAAACTCCACGGACGATTCTCGGTTTTCAGAAGTCAAAACCGCTCGAATATTAATACATTTGGCGAAAAGAAAAAGAAACGGTTTTTGTGGTTTTCTGAATGTGAGGTTTTTCATTCTTTTTGTGCTCTAATATTGACCTTGCATCGGAAGAACATAGCGACTTTTTGCGTCCTAATGTTGACCTTGAATACAGAACTTTTCGTTTTCGTCCTGAGCTCGACCTTAAATATGTATCTAATTCCTCGTTTTCATTCCAGATTCGACCTTAAGCGTGAAACCTTTTGCTTTGGCCCCAGGCACGACCTTAAATATAAAACTTGTAGTTTTCGTTTCGATTTCGACCTCAAATACGAAACTTCTCATTTTCGTTGAAATTTTGATGTTACGTTTTTTATTCCGTTGTCGACCTCAATCAAGGAACACGAAAAAAAAACTTTCAACACTAATCCCAAGTTTCAAAAGAAAAATCCAATCGTCGGAACCGAAAAATCGGGTCAAACCCTTACCCGACAATTTTGGGTGCACCGTGTTACTTCCTCTCCGACATTTGTGGGCGAAACGGTTGTGGCAGCGGTCGTAGTCACATCCGGTCGTGAGGTGGGAACCATTGAGGGTGCCCTGGTCGAACTCGAAAGGCCTATGGGGATCATTCTATCGGCACCACCCTCGAATGCAAAACCATCGACGAAAGTGAAATTTGGCTCGCTTCGCTGAAAAGTAATCAATACAATTTTTACCCAATCAAACCCACACTTTCACGATTCATAATTATATATCATTACATTATAATATTTATATATTATGTATTAATAATAATTATACTTCATTGTTATTATTTTTACAACTATTATCAGTACCTACCCTTAATTATTCTTAATTGCTAATGTTTATTACAATCAGTCACAAATGTCGATGATTCTTATCAATATTTCAACAATGATAATGATTTATAATAATCATTATTATATTTATATCGTATCTACTAAAAAAATTACTGTTATTCATAACTATAAAAAATTATAATATTGATAATAATTTTCATTCGAATATATAATTTTGTATGCTTAAAATTAAAATCAGAATAATATTTTTTCGAATTTACGAAAAATTTTCTGAAATTGTGAAACTTCGAAAGCAAGCTAATTTTGAAAAAAAAAAGTTTTTATTTTATACAAAATTCAACGAGTCTCACGAATACAAATGAATTTCATTGTTACCTGTGGTTTCGGGAGAGCGTCCACCCGGAAGTCCGTGATCGTCGCGATCACCGCTGTAATTCATGAATCAACCAATTCACTATTACGAAAAAAAACAACAACGCGGAAATTTCATTCTCATCGCACGCTGGATTGTTGAATTTAATTGTTTAAGTAAATTAACATTTTTTTCAGACTCACCCAAACTCACGAATAGAACACGGAAAATCCGGAACATTTTCAAAATGAAAAAATATAATTTAAACTTAAATAGGAACAATTATTTATTGAATATTTTTTATTAATAAAGTTAATCCTTATTGAATGAGTTCGTTTATTTTTCAATGTACGTTTTTTATGGTTTCTTTTTTTAAAATCAATATCGAGATTCACGAGAGGAGTTTGCCTTGATGAGAAAATAGGAAATAAAACACGCGGATGAGATCTCGACGAGGCTCGACGATATACTGGCTGAAATTCCGACTCGACTTTGATTTTATAGTCTTTGGCGGAACACGTGCGATCTCCGAGGCGTCATTACCACTTTTCGAGCACATATTTATTTACTCGGCATACATTACCCAGGCATTCATGAATTCATTATTATTTTTATTATTATTTCACTTCAAATATAAATTATTATAGATATTATTGAAATTAATAAATCAGTAAAAAAAACATTTAAAAAATTAAAAATTCGGTATAAATATTTCGTGAAAATTTCGTGGAAATATTTATATTTGACAATCCAGATTCTAAAAATATAAATTGCTGATCTTATCGTTCAATTATTTTTTAATGTTACTGAACGAGCTAGAAATGTTGTTTTCTTCTTCCTTGAGACATGCCTATGCTCATATTGTCGTCTATCGAGCGATTTTCTTTCATCGTCGATGATCGCGACGAACAAATCGCTCTCGACGTTTTTTTCTTTTTTAATAGTCGCGTGGCGATGTGTCATACGTTACCAAGAAAGCGACGCGATTTCAGAAAACCTCAGAAAATTATATGTACAGAGCACGCAAATGCGACAAACAAGTACGAGGAAAGGAAAACCGACGACACATATTTTTATGCTCTACTGCGGTCACTCAATGAGCCACGTGCACTTTGGTATCGGGTTTCATCGATACTTCGAACCACAAGACAGATTACAAGCGTTTTTTTTTTCAATCGTATTCTCACCAATTTTTATTTTAATCGGTTTAAGAAAAACTGAAAAATTTCAATTGGGAATTCAATAAATCGGTAGATCAGAAAATCAGTAAATCAGAAAATCAGTAAATTACAAAATCAGTAAGTCAGCACACGATCATTGAAAAATCTGAAAATAAAAAAATGGTAATCGGAAAGTCAGTTAATCGAAATATAGTCAATGAAAAATTAAAAAAAAACCGAAAATCAGAAAAGGGTTATTAAAAAATAAGTAAATCAGTACGAAGTAATGAAAAAATAATAAAATCAGTAAATATGGATTGGAGAATCAATAAATGAGAGCATAGCCATTAAAAAATCAGATAATCATATTCACAATACCAGAAAATCCGAAAATCAGCAAATATCAATAAAAACAGAAACATCAGAAAAACCCGATTTACTGATCATTCTTACGATATTGATCAGTCAGAATAAATCTATGAGAAGTGTAACTACATTTACTTTTCGTAAATTTCAATTAAGACGCATTGGTAAGGATGGGCGGTACGAGTTGTAATCGTAGATGGAAACATTGATTAGTACGGGCCACGGATCAAGTCAGCCTGATGAAAAATTCCTTGTATCTGTTTGATTGGCGTGATCCCCTTAACGTCGTAGGAATAACGAAATGAAATACCGCAACTCCCGAATGGAGAATCTCGTTGTTGATTAACGAGTACGCGTTCTGTCGCTAAATTGGTTCGGACATGCTTCGCCGCTGCGATGTAGGCATTCTGGTGGTAATTCCGGCGCGAAGGGAATTCCCACTGGTAGAGAGGCAGCAAAATTAAAGGCGGAAATACCGGATTTCTACGGCAATTTATGTCTTTGTGTATTTTACGATGTATACATGTATACATACATATATACCTATTTATGCATTTATCTATTTATTTATTTATGTATTTACGTAATGGAGATTTTTTTACATTATTATAACAATTATCAACACATTTTGGCGATGTATTTTTACACTTCAAAGACAAATCCACCATTTAATTCGCCTTGAACTCTCCATTTCTAGGGATAAATGCCAAAAAAATATTCTAGAAACATTTTTTTTCCATTTTCCCAGTCTAATTTTGTACTTTCGGCAAAAACTCGGGCATATTCGTAATCAGCGGAAAATTTACGATCGTATATACCCTTTTAATACTTTTAAAGCAGAAAAAAGATGTTCGACTTCCCTGGCCACTTTTCCGGAATCTCAAAAATCACGAGATTTCAAAAGGTCGTAGAGTGAGCTTTTTCATGCTATGGAGATTTAATTGGTGTATTTGGAAAAGGTTTTTTCCAGACTTAAATAATGGCGTTGGATTTGTATCGATATCTATTGTAGTTCTCCCGGAAAGCCCACGTGAAAAATCACAAAAAACGAGGCAAAGGGGTATGTATGGAAAAATTGGCAAAAATCGATGGTCCAACTTTGAAATTCTGCAAAAAAATCAGAAAATCATCGGATTTCAATGATTAAAAAAGCATTTTGAAGATAAAATCATAACGAAGAGATTGAGCACAAGGTGGAGCGCCACATCCTAAAGGGAAAAAAGTTATCGATGATTTAGTGAAAAAACTTATTTCCCCCAAAAATCGAAAAAAAAAATTGGATTTTTAATATTTTTTTTATTGGTCCATTTCGATGAAATTTTATCCCCTGATCACGACTCCACCATTCATTTCCCTCTAAACCCAACATTTCCATGAAAACATCATGAAAAACTTCGAAAAACACGATTTTTGTTGCTGTGTGCAGAGCTTTCGACAAAAATTCGATGATATTCGTAATCAGCTGAAAATTTTCGCTTCTCTTCGACTCTCTTAGCTAGGCGTATCGAAGCTTTCTTCGTCCAAAAGTCAATTTACCTCCTATCTCCTTGAAATTTGCAATTTTCACGGATGACATAGGATGTCACCCTGCATATATATCCAGATATAAATAAGTACTTAAAAAGAAAGTGGGGGGTGGGGGAAAGAATGAAAATAACGTACTGCCTTTATTGATAGTCGTTTCACTTGTATACGTAGACATATATTGGATCTATATATTTAGTACATCAAATATGAGTCACTTCGATTACACACATATACATATTATTTGTTCTTTGGTTTTTAGTTGTTTGTTCGTCATTTTTTTTTCTCAAAATCATTTGTCAATTTTCGTCTTCAATCTTCGTTCGGTATTGTACTATAACACCTACTCCCACGATCGTCGAAGCTTTTTTTTTGCTCATCGATATACAGGGTGTCCCATTCGATTCGGTTTCTTTAAATGTCAACTTTTTGTTTCACAGCTACGATCCGAGGTCGCCCGAAGGTCAATTGAAAAAAAGAAAAGAAATCGAACTCAACAATCCTTCGAGCATCGATCGAATAATTATTTAACAATTGAAGACAAATTGAATTTTTGGATTCGTTAAATGTGAAAAAATATAAAATTCGTTAACCTTCGTGTGGCCTTGAAATTGGACACTCTGTACATATATATATATATATATGTATGTATATTTTTTGCATTTATTATTTTTATATACACTTGAATATAATAAGTATCGTTATAATTCTTTCGTTCCTGTCGTCACCCATTTTACTTTCGTCTTTATGGCCCTCCCTTTAGTTCCTCTCGTCGCATTACGCATTCAGGTTATTTTTCATTTTTCCTTTTTTCGTATTTTTTTTCTTATTTTTCTTTTATCTGTTCGAGCAGACGAAAAATATCGATTGATCGATATTTATGATACTCCAGCGTTAAGTTTCTCGCTTCGTAGTCCTCTTTCGTTTAATTCGATGGCCCAATTAAACGAGCGCCAATAATTGTAAATTAACGGAAATTAATAAAAAGAATTTTCAATTAATTAACTGTCGATACTCGCAATAACTAATAGATGATTAAAAAAGTTGTTAATGCATCATCAGAAATGTTAATTAATTATTCGTAATATAATTAATTAATCATCAGTAACTTAATAAATTAATGATCAATAATTAATCATAAATATGACTGGTAATTACTTAATTATGTTTTCGATGTTTCATTAATAATCATGATTAATTAATTACAATCAATTAATCATAATCAATTACGTAATAAACTGTATATCAGTAATTGATTTATTGCCTATAAGGTAATAAATTAATTGCCGATCCAATTATTTTATTACCATCGATGCAATTAATAAATAATCAATAAATTGCCATTAGGGACCTACGAATAGGTCTTTCCCTCTCCATGTTTATTTAACGAGGAAACAAAATTGAAATTACAAATCAGTCAATCAGAGTCAAGGATTTTTCAATTAACGAAGAGAAAACTGATCGTTGCGTTTTATTTTCTTTACGACTATCTAAAACTTTACAAGACCACGCGAGTCGTATTCCGATCGATTGGTTAATAAACAAAAAATTTCACGAAGATTCCGTGACTTTTTAAAAATCGTTACGATCGCTAACGTCGATTATCATTATTGGAAAGAGGATATTGTTTATTCCCTTACAGTAAGTAAACAAATTCTATTACAGTCATTTTTTATTCGATTACAGATTTGTACTTAATTACAATAAAATAAATAAAATACATTTTTGTTTTTTCGGAGAATTATAAATAAATAGATCGACGAAGCTCGATACTGTAGCAAGCACAAACGACGACGCTGCAACGCTACCGGGAAATGTGAAATTTTTTATCCATTTTTTTAAATTAAAAAAAATCGACGATTTTTTTTTTTTTCATTTTGTAATACTACAATTTTTATTCGCCGTCGAAAACGAAACACGATTGAATACTTTCGATGAACTTTCACGGACCTTTCGGACTTGCGCGCTAATTCTACGGGCACGTTTTACAATATTTCTCCGTCAGGATTAACAGGTTATAAATTAATCGACAATTCTTTCGATTTTTCGTTGAGTTAATAACGTGCTGTTTTATTTTGTATTTTTTTTGTTCATTTTGTTATACCAACTTTCACGATTATTTGACCTTTCATTGATGGGAGCACGACGAGCGTACTTCCGGAATACTGACTTTTGAAAATCGGTTTTGATTTTCATAAAATCGGTAACTCACTATCCAAAAATATCCCCACTCGAAATAACGAAAAGAAAAACGTTGATACTTATTAAATTCTAGTCATTGTACTAAATACTTCATCAATACGATATTATTTTCCAAAAATAAAAAATCAAAGTTTTATATATTTTTTATAAGAAATAAATTTAAAAAAAACGAAATCGACGAGGTCACTTATGAGGAATCAAGGTCATTTAGTAACGATCAAGATCACTTATGAGCAACCAAGTTTATTCGAGGACGATCAACGTCAATTATGAAGGACCAAGGTCATTCGGGAACGTTCCAGGTCAATTATGAGGGACCAAGGTCGCTCTTGAAGGGCCAAAATCTCTCTTGAAGGGCCAAAATCTCTCTTGAGGGACCAAGGTTACGTTTGAACGATTAGCCAAAGTCACTCGTGAGGGGTCAAAATCCTTCGTGAAGTACCAAAGTCGCTCCTGAGGGACCAAGGTCACTCAAATGACCCCAAAAATATTAAAACTCATGCACCAACCGTTAGCAACGGTTAATCCATGACACTTTTCTTCATTTGCATGGGAACATTTTCTGGGATATTTTCAGCTGCGATATTTCGTTTCCTCAATAAAATTTCACGGGATCAAGTTTTCGTCTCCAAATCCGTGGACGATTACGTCCACATCGCGATATAACATTCAGACAAAAATATACCTAATTACTTCGACCTACGAAGAATTTGTTAAAATTGATTTGCCCTCTTGCACATGGCTTTTTTGTTTGTTTTTTTTCTTTTTTGTTTAATCCTTCTCTTTCCATTCGTGTCACTGTTATTCGGAGTATAATTAACCGCCATTGAAAAAAGTTAAGGAGCAATGAAGACATTTTTGCGAGTTTCACGTGGGTACTCAATGTACTCGCGAATAATACTGTTTGTAGGCTTTCGTAACTGATCGACGCGGTTCTTATTTGTTTGTTTGTTTTTTTGGTTTAGGAATATACAAATATATTATGTACGTACTACGATATGTAACGAAGGATCCGGTGTTCTTCGACTATATGAGTTTCGATTCTCACGAAAATACAAGCACGACGATCCGAATAAACATCTGTTGTTTTTCATTGTTGTTTTTTTGTTTGGATTTGTTTTTTCTTTGACGCAACCGAACGAACGAAACGTTTTGCCTGTTTTTTTTGTTTTTGTATTTGGCTTTTTCGATTTGTGTATATATATAGCTTAATGGTTTTTTTAAATTCTTTTTGATTCTTCTAAATTCCGCAACATAATTAGTGCAACGAGTGACAGCGTTTCTTGTCGAATGTTTTTTTTTGTTTTTTTTTCTTCTTCTCGCCTCATCTCAAATTGATCAAATCTGCTCTCGACTTTTTTTCAATTTTCCCATGCCGATCTCTACATACTGATTTCTACCGCTCGGTTATCGGAGGGTTGATGAGCTCTTGGATGAGCCTGGAGTTCTACTGAATGTCTGAAACAGAGAAATTCAATATTGGAACCTGTCAAGGTCATCGTAATTTTATCTTGATTCGCAATTTTCCGTCGCTAAATGCCTGCCAAATTTTCATTCATTTTTCCTGTTATTGTTTCATTTTTCTTTCATTCGCTTGCAACAATAACGATGACGAAAAAAAAACATTCACATGCATTATTGAACACAGATTTTCTTAATCGTCAGACTGCGTGTTTCTCCCGCGAAACTCATCGAATTGTGGCCCCTGGTTTGGTGTAGGCTTGTTTTTATTTGTTTGCGTTTGTTTCGTTTTGCTTAGGCTTGTTTGAGCTTGATGTAGTTTGTTCGGGCTTCGTTTGACTTGTTTTTTATTCGTTTGAGCTTGTTTGGGTTTGTTTTGATTTGTTTGGGTCTGTTGTGATTCGTTTGAGTTTGTTTCCGTCTGTTTTGATTAATTTAGGTTGTTTGGGTTTGCCTTGATCCGTTTTAGTTGGTTTGGTTCTGTTTTGGTTCGTTCAAGCTTTGCCTAGGCTAACTTTACCTAGGATAGTCGTCGAGTCCGCGACGCCGAGCCTCTCGTTGTTTCTGTGAACATTATTCGGCGAGAACTCGGCTTTCTTTCCTCTCACACCAACGAATTTTCCCCGTATTTCCCATCGTGGAATTTTCTTACCCCTCGTACCAGCCCCGGAATATCCGTAGGCCGATCTCTTATTGAATTGCAACGGCAAAAGGTTCACCCTACCGGTGAGGGCGTCCCGCAAAAACAGATCTTCCAAAAGCTCATCTGCCAACGCGTCTGCATAAATTTTTCATTTTTTGGTCAGCCCAAGCGAGCGAACGAAAAATATTGCGTTATTTCGGCAAACACGAACGAAACAAACGAAAAGAATTTCAAACTTTTTTTCCTTTTTTTTTTCAAGAAAAAGAAAACAATTTACGACAAATTTAACATCCAATTTATTGCATTCTTGAAAAACCGATTTTTTTTTCTTTTTCTTTTGCCAATCTCGACGATTTTTTAAGCGACGGAAGAAAATGAAAAAAATAAAAACACCGAATGCAGCAATTTATTTCAATGTATCGACGATACAGTGAGACCCCAATCTTTTCTTCCATTCCATTCAAAATTGCACTGCTACGTTTAACAAATATAAAAAAAAAAAGATCGACGATCGTGCAAAAATTGACAGTTTAAAAAATTGGCAAACGGTGCAAAAAATTCGATTGCTGATTTTCATGCAATTCGGACAGCTGTGAATTTTGACAACGTAAAAACAAAAAAAAAGAAAACACACAGTTTAAAATGTGAAATTCATTTTTTATTGATTGATTTTCCTTTTCATTACTTTTGAAAGAATGCTATTATTAATTGCAAATTATTATTCCGTTTTTATTTTATTTTTATAATTATCAGCGGACAATCAGGATTTCACTGTATCTTTTACCCCTTTTTTATTTTGGAGAATCGATAACGGTCAAAAAATGTGGTTACCCTGCAACTCGGAGGTTGACATTTTGGAGTAATCATCTGAGGCTGACAGAACGCTCCTCTTGCCTCGTGACCCAATAAAACCTATGCCCGAACTCCTAGGCCGGTCGCCCCGCGATAGTACACGAACCGATCGCACAGCCCTGGACCCTGCATAATCAATATCAGAATTATTTTCTTGGCTCCTTTCTTTTTTTTTCATTTGGGCTTGTTTTGGGTTTGTTTGCGTTTGTTTTGGGCTCGTTTCGACTTCTTTTGGGCTCGTTTGAGATTGTTTTGAGCTCGTTTTGTATTATTTTGGATCTATTCGTTTTTTTTACTTGTAAAAAAGTTATTTTATTCTTTCTTAAAAATCATGGTTTTTTCAAATAAGTTTATTTTCATAATTATCAGCAGAAAATTCGGATTTCGCTGTAACTCTTTTATTCTTCTTTTTCTAAAAAATTAATGATAATAAAAATTTGTTTTTATTTTGGAGAACCGTTAATTGTCAAAAGATTGTGATTACCTTGCAGCTCGGGGGTTGGCATTTTGGAGTCATCTTCTGGGGCTGACAGAACGCTTCGTTTGCCTCGTGACCCGATAAACCCTATGCCCAAACGTTTGCCCACCAACGATGATTCTTCTTCGATCGATCGTTCAGGCCTGGAGCCTTGATAATCGAAACCGGACATGCTTTTCTTGCCCCTCATACCCTGAAGATCGATGACACGAAAAAAAAACCACCACAACTGATAAAAACAATCTTTCGAAGAAAATTCTTTTAAACAGTATTGAAAAATTGTGAAAACAGTGAAATCGAGGGGAAAATAATTTTTCGCTCGCCCGAAGATTGGCTCGATGCAAATCAGCTGATGGTAACCACCGCGATAAAATTCATGCAGATTGCACAAATTCCCGATTCCGCATATTTTATTCGTTTTATCGATTTATCAATTCGATTCGAATACGCATCACTGCGTTTTTCGACTTTATAATCCTCGAAGAACAAACAAATAATTCCACCCCGGTGCACCCATTTTTCCCGAATTTGAGAATTTTCTGATTTTTTTACCCTTATGGAATTCGAGTATTTTCGGTGGCTCGAAATTTGAGAAAAGTCAAACGAAAATTCACGTGCATCGAAACACGTTCAAACATTGAACAATAATAACAATAATAATAAATTCATTTTTTTTAATAATAACATAAAATTTTTGAAAAAAGAATAATAATACAAAAATAAAAAATAAAAGTTATCATATCATTGAAAACACGTCATTATTATTGTAATAATTATACGAATATTTTGAATATTATTGCAAATGATAACAATAATAATAATACTGATTTTAAATAAAATAATAAATATTGGAGGATACCTGGAAGCCCATCATCGCTCGTTTTTCAAGATCGTTAATTTCTTGAAGAAAACTTTTTTTGCCTCGCATGCCTTGAAACCCCATGGGCGCCCTCTTGGACAATTCGTCCTCGAACTCGTCGCGTTTACCTCGCATACCCTGGAAACCCATCGAGGGTGCTCGTTTCTCGTACTCGCCGGGGTAATCGAAAAAGTTCTCAATCTCGCCACCGTTTTCTCCGTAACGTGCGAGTTCGTCGTTCAACTTTAAAATAATAATAATCATTGTAATAATAATATAAAACAATGACGTTAAAACTACAATAATTATTACGTAACTATTATTTACAATTAATCGATGAAGCAATAGAGCATACGTGACAGTCGACATTATATTTATTTATTTATTGTTATTTCTTAACAATCACAATGAAAATATGATTAAATTTAATAAATATTAATAGCAATTTTCTGTTCGTTATATATCTTAAATTTTTATTATTTTTATTGTAGTTTAGTAAAAATCAAAACCAAGATGTTGAATATTTTATATAAACACTTATAATAATAATAATAATAATAATAATATTCTTTTCTCAATAATAATTATTATTTTTATTTCGATTTCTGAAAGTTACAATAAAAATAGGAAAAAAATGTTATAACTTTTTCATTCAATAAGTATTAATGTTTATTAAATTACTAGTTATATTTATTTAATTAACATAATAATAATAATTTTCTGGTTTTTCAGTCTTGAAGGAACAATGTTTCGAAAATGAACATAAATTTTGAAAAAAGGATATGTCGAAAAAAATCAAATTGCAAAAAAAAAACTTACAAGTTCCAGGGATTTTTTTCCGCGCATGCCCTGAAATCCCATAGCTGCTCGCTTGAAGTAATCCTCTTCCGCCATGGCCTTTTTGCCCCTCATGCCCTGAAATCCCATGGGCGCTCGTTTAAGGTATTCATCAACGAAATACGGGCCAGCGATGTCCGGAGTCATATACTCCTTCTTCCCTCTCATTCCGTGGAAGCCCATCGGTGCCCGTTTCTCAAACTCCTCGAGTTCGCTCAACGAATTGTCTACGATTTCCCGTCTCGCCTCTGCCTTTTTTCCTCGCATTCCCTGAGGATTATTATGCAACCTCAGTACGACCATGAAAAACCGGCTGTGCAATCGGTTAACAATAAGACGTTTTTTTTTTTCAATTGACAAGCAAAATACATTTTTTTAAAGCATTTTGTACTTGACAATAAAAAACATTTTTTATCAAAAAAAATGACAGAATCACTTTTAATATTGATACAAAAAATTAAATGATTGAATCCGAAGCATTAAAAATAAACTGCAAATATTTAATTGATATTGAATAATGAGACGAAAAATTTTACATTTTTTTCCGAAACTTTTTTTCATTAAAAAAATGAAAAAATCGTTATCAACATTGATTAAATTGAATTTAAATAATTAATAATAAATTGCAAATATTAAATTAATATTGAGAAATAAAATGAAAAATTTGGGGAGTGGATTTGGATTTGGAAAATTTTCCAGCAATTTAATTAAGATCGAGATAAAAAATTGGTTGGTTGGTGGTCGAGTTGAGAGAATTGGCTTTTAGTCTCCAAGTACCTGAAAGCCCATCGGAGCTCTTTTAACGAAATCCTCGTTTTCCGAGGACGTGAGGGTTTTCGCCGGCTGGATGGATCCGAATCCCAGCGGCGATTGTTTCCCGGGCAAGGCATCGTCAGCCGGAAACTCTTCAGCGAGGACGCTCGACGCGACCAGAATTATGGCCGCCAGAGCGCTGCCTCTCGAAATCATTCTGCAAAAAAAAAACAAAACAATCGGTTGAGGCTCGAAAATTATTCGTCACACTTCGCGGTTCGCGTTTTCGTGAATTTTTAGAAGACCGGAGAGTAGCCGCGGTTTAAACTGCGCTGATGATTTATGCGCATATTTAAACGAGAACTCGCTCCACCTGCGAGTTACACACACCAACGCTTTTTTACCATTAAACGCGCATCGAAATAAATCGTTCAACGATTTATCGCCATTATCTGGATTTTCTTTTTTCGACTGTTTGTTTATTTATTTATTTATTTATTAAGAAGATGGAATTTGTATCGAGAATGCTCTTGAAATGGTGAGTTTTTATGAGCGATGGTTCATTTGAAGATTTTTTATTATTGATTATTGATTTTGAGAATTTGAGATATTAGGAATTTGATATTTTCAATACTTGATTTTACGAATTTCATATTTTGAATAATTCGAAAAAAGATCGTGTTTACCTCGACGACCAAATACGATCTTTTTACACGAGTCCAGGTCCAGAAGGATCAAACGATCAATTCTAACAGACAAAATT
This sequence comes from Ophioninae sp. B BG-2022a, assembly GCA_030522765.1. NCBI lineage: Eukaryota > Metazoa > Arthropoda > Insecta > Hymenoptera > Ichneumonidae > Ophioninae sp. B BG-2022a. The sequence goes on from JAPYZJ010002043.1 coordinate 23,010, forward strand.
CGAGGTGGGAGAACTATTGGATGGATCATGCCGGCGAATTGCAAGGACAGGAAATGAAGAGACGTGTAACCGGACGACGAACGAGAAAAGAAAAAAAAATGATGTTGGTCAAAGAAATAAAAAAACATACGTTTGAACTGTCACACGAATGTTATCGCTATCAGCCTCCTCCCTTCCAGCCCTTCGTCCACCCTCCCAGCCCTCCTTCCGCCCTTCGTCCACCCTTCCAGCCCTCCCAGCCCTTTTCCAACGTCTATGAGAAGCGTCCGGGACGATAAAGATATCGCAGTCTCCCTCGGGAGAAACGTATTAGTCGAAACGCGAAGACAGCTGTGTTGTGTCATTTCAGGGCCACAGGAGGGCCACACTCCCTCAACCACCCTACGTGAACGACCATATGGTCAGGGGGATTGGGATATTGGTGGTAACCATACGAGCCTACGACTTCCGGAATGCCAATGCCCTCTATTACTAAAACACCCCCCCCCCCCCTTCCCGTTCTCCCTTTCTCAGAAACTACGATCGAGAATCTGGCCCATGATCTCTAGGTCAGAAGGATCCAGTTTGTAGCAAAAGACTGATTGTTTTTAAGGGAATGATCACTGGTCCATTGATACCACCGAAGGATCAATGGCTGTGGTACATCAATAATATTACCTTTCTTTAATCATATTTTTCAATTTTTTTTTATCGGAAATGCAACTGCAACAACTTTGCAATTTTTTTTCTGTCCTTTTGTTTTCTCTAAACCACCAATGATAATGATGATAGACTTTATTATGCCTCAGTAAAGAAGTTTCGGGTAATTTAACATTAAACAAAAAATGTTTACGAAAAAGGATAAAATATAAAAAAAAAATAATTACAAAATAATAATCTGACGAGATACAATAAAAACGCAATCGTAACTAAGATAACCAAAAAATACAAAAAAGGAACAATTCGTAACTTAAACTAACCTAAAAAATAACCTTGAAAATAATTCAACAACTGAAACCGATTCGTTGGCCGTGCGGGCTAAGGCGCGGCTGGCGGCCAGCGGATCGGGAGGTCCCGGGTTCAAATCCGGGTAGCGGTCGAGATTTTTCTTCGAAATTTTTCGATGGAACTCGTTCCGCTGCCGGGAGGTGAACTTGGGACCGGCTGTACTGGCATAGGTTTTCCGCAGCGGCCGCAAGGGGGAAACAGGAGGAATCAAGGTGGGGGAAATAGGAGGAAACGAGGTGGGGAAAGAATAGGAGGAAAACAAGGCGGGGAGCCGTAAAAACTCGGAAGGGTGTACGGGGTGGTACAACAATAATAAAAAATAATTCAACAACCGAAAACTAAAATCACCAAAAGTACTGATGTGATTTGAACGATTAGAAACTAGGAATGTGTGTAAAAAAATGAAAATATGAACTAATTGACCCGAGAACTAAAAGAAATACTCAAGGAAATATAAAAATCAAACTTTAAAAAGAAAAACAAAAGTAAAAAAATAAAAACAAAAGTAAAAAAGAAAAATATATATCCTCTTACATTCCTGAAGTGGAGTACTAAACCACCTGAACTGAAAACCAATCGTCCTGGCAATCAATAATTTGGGTAGAAGATAGACTTTCCAGTGAGGACTCCTGCCAGTGGATACGTAACGAAAGTAGAACATTTCCATAATGGTCAGACAAGACCGATTCTTTTTCAATCAACTTGGCGATTGCTTTCGAGGCTTGGTCGAAACGCTCGGTGGCCCAATCGTCCTCAGGACGATTCTCCCCCCCCCCCTCCTCCCTCCGCCCTTAGATTCTGTTTTTGCCCTTTTTGCCTTCATTTTTTCTCTTAATTTTTTTTTTCATTTTTTTCTTTTTTTTTTGCTGTTCTCTCTTGACCAGGATTTTTTCTGTCCCACGAGAGGTGGCATCGTCAACCTGGCAATCTTTTTGCCTCCCTCCTGACGACCCTTCATTCGTCCCTTTATCACTCACTTCTCGCGAAAATAGTCGGAGGATCCAACGCCAGGAAGGAACGAAGAATTGGATTTCTCCTCCTCGTTGGCTTCGGAAAGGTACTCGGCGATTAAGGTTTTTTTTTCTTCTTTTTTTTTTCATGGGGTCGTCGAAACGTCACAGGATAATGGTTATGGTGAAAATGTATCGAAGGGAGAATCGAGATACGTTTTCACTGTGAATACCTCGAGACGATAAACCAGAGGAATAACCACTTTCATTTTTTTTTTATGTGGAAACGAAAGTTCACGACCCCAACGTCAACGAACGATCTACGATTATCGCTCGTCGAAACGAAAAAATACGAGGACGAGCCAGTCCTTGAATTGATCGTCGAGGATACAAATAATGGATTTTGGGTTCGATTTTCGATCGCGAATTATTCGAGCCACGTGATTTACGATAATGGGGGTCAGTCGAACCTTCAGGTTTTTCTAAAACTACTGAGAAACTAATGAAACAAAATACTAGTATAATTTTTATAACAAAAAATGGTAATTATTTTTTTTAAAATACGAAAAACAAATCATCAAAAAAATTGCAGCTACAAAAGTATCAAAAAAAGGAATGTTTGTTTTTATCGATTGTTAAAAAATTGTACTATTTATCGAATTAATACAATCTTTTATAAAAGAAGTAAGAATAAAATTTTTGTAATAAAAAAAATAATGTAATAAAATATACTTTTTTTAATGAAAGAAATAGCAATATAATTTTTGTTTAAATGGAAAAAAAATCGTCGAAAAAATTGCAGCTACGAAAGTAGCAAAAAAGGAATGTTTGTTTTTTCATTGACGAAAGTTTGAGTTCGAGAGACATCGAAGAGCTAGGACGAACTCCACGAGGTACTCGAATGGGCTGTACGCACAGGGCTCTTCGATTCGAGTGCACACGTGTTCCTTGCACTCGAATTCCCTGTAAAAGGAAATATCGAACTTTCCACGAGATTATCCCGCGCTCGGGATGTTTTTATCGCGCAAGAGCGTAAAAGGTTCTCACAGAGACGTGGGAGTGCCGGAATCTTTTGCGATCATCCAACCGCGACGTCATTCTTACGTTTTCCGTGTCGACTTTATTCTCGTACTATTTCTAGCGCGATTCAACTCTACCCGATCCTCGAACGCTTATTGTTCTTCACCGGAAGCCACTGTCCGTTACGAGAATAAAATTTTCTCGCCCAATGTGTATTTTAGGGTGGCCATCGCACTTTCGATGCATCTCGTACTTCATTACTTCCCCTGGGTGTCCCAGATCTCGATCATTTTTCGTTTTATTTTTATTTCGACATTTTATATGTTTTTACATTTTTTTAACTTATTTTATTATTGTCGTTAAATAATTGGAACGTGTATTGTTCATTCATTTTTATTCAGCATCATTATTACCAAATTTTGTGTAAAGGTATTTATAAATAATTTTATTTGGGCATTTAATGTATTTTTTAAATGTACGTTCGTTTATTGTTGTCTTTGTATAATTTACGAATGTATCGCCCATTTATTTCCATTCAGCATTATTATTTCTGAACTTTGGGTATTTTTATATATTTTTTTGTTCTTTTATTATAAAAACAAATAATTGTGAAAAATAATTAAAATTATCTTTTATCAATTAAAAAAATAATGTAAAAAAATTCTTAAAACTATTTGTTATTTTGTTTACTATTCTTCATAACCAACCTTTACCCCTTTATTTGAAAAATGATTTTAGAACACTTAGTTATTTTTTATTAAAAACAAATGTAAAGAATTCTCAAAATTCTTTGTTATTATTATTTCGTTGTATTTGAAAATAATATGAAAAAAAAACCAATAAAAAATGTATTTAGAATTGAAAGGGAGGAAGAGCGAACGAAACGGGAGTCTGGCGAGACGGCGGCTCGTCCATTGAGGTCCGCGAGGGTTTGTTCGTGAAGAGACAAGCGTGGGCAAAGTTAACGTTGGGCTTACAATGAATAATCGATAGATATACATGTCCCCCGAGTTAGGCCAGCGAGAGAAGGATGGATCGGAGTTTGTAGCCTCCTGGGCGTTAATACCAAACACGTCCCTTTGTCGTTCGGTCAATCCGTTTCTTTTTCCCTTTTCGTCCTACGAGGACGTTGTCGTCGAGGTCGTTCGTCAATGAAAAATACTGCGAGTGTGCAAACGCAAACGCGAATGAAAAAAAAACAAAAAAGAAACGAGAAACCGAATGAAAAAAAGACGATCGAAAAAAGAAAAAATAAACTGCCGGATGTCGGACGAAAAGTGGTCGACTGGAGGATCCTGGATATCCGGCTGGAGAATCGTCATGGCCCGTAATCGTACTCTCGTTCACCGATCCGACGACTTTAAATTTACGACTGAAACCCCCATTTTTACGAGCTCGATTTATCTTATTTATTATTCGTATTGTTTATATTTATTTATTTGTTTTTATTTTTTCATTCATCAGTCAAATCCATGTATTCACTCGCTTTTGTTTATTTACTTATTCGTCAAATTGAGTAATTAATTTTTAATTATTTTCTCGTTTAAACAAATTTATTTGTTGATTCGTTATCTATCAATTGCCAATACTCATTTATCTACTTATATATTTATTATTATTAATGAATAATTATGAACATTAGTTAATGTTTTTTTCTTAATTTATTATTAATTATAACGCTTATCATTGTATTATTACTGTTACAATCGTTACTTTTTTATTTAATTATTCCATACAGTACCGAATGAATTATTCCGCTCCAAAATTCAAATTCCCTTTATTTCGACCTCTCCTACATCCCCATTCATTTCTGGAACGACCCTTCCCCCAAGTTTGGTGTTTGACACATAAATCCTTCGAGGATTAACGTCTTCGAGTGCTCTCTTAATTCGGGTTACCGGCTCAGCTGATGGTGACACGTCAGGCCTCCTCGAAGAATGGGTAGCGTGACAATGGACCAAGGGATTCGGTAGACTTTGGGGGAAACCACCCCGTTCCCCAAAATCCCTAGAAATCCCAAAAAAAATCCCCTAGAACCCCCCCAAAACCTCTCCAGCAATCCTTTGAAGATTTCTCTCCCCTGAAACCCCCCAAATTCCCCTAACCCCACCCCAAAGATCCCCCAGCAACCCACCAAACCTCCCCACACCCCTGAAACATCACCAACAACTCTCTAAACCTCTAGAACCCCCTAGAACCCCCTAGAAACCCCCAAAACTCCCCCAGCAACCCTCTTGGCGAATGATTCAATCTAATCTGCAGTCTCGCAGTCGGTGCTCGATACAATGACGTTTAAAGTGTGCAAACACTCGTGGGAGTACGGTATCACGAGCAAAACCAAGTTTGGCGTTCCACGTTGAATGGCAATGAGGAAACACGGAATTTCATTGTTCCGATGAGAGGAGAGTCCTTTCAACATCCTCGTCAACATCCCTCACCTACCTTCGTTCCAGATGGCAACTTCGAAACGAGTAAATACCGTATCTTCGACGCGCGAATCGTACCAACCACCCTGGTTTCCCTTCCATGAGGAAGATGCTCGCTCTTCCACAATTATTGAGAAACTTCGCGAACAAAAAACAGCTATTCTAGGGTCTTTAATTTCGAACCAGACTTTCTAGGTTTCTTTTTGCCGGAGAAATATTTTTGAAATATTTTTAAGTTCTTTTGGGGAAGAAGGTCGTGGAGTTTTTTTTTTAAGTGAGATCTCATCTTGAAATAATAACTCAACGAGGAGTAACCCAAACAAACCCAAACAATTAACAAACATTGAGGCTTCGATATGAGGAAGTCAACGTTCTGTGTGGTCTTCTGTACACAAATATATTGACAAACACCGAATTTGTAAATAGATATTAATTGAGGACACGTAAATTTCGATTCGACCATAAATGAACAAATACCGTTTCTCCCACTCGTCTTTCATGCGAATTCATATTTGCATTTGTAATTTGCGTGCGTTATTACATTTAGAGCTTGGAATATGCGGACGTTTGATTTTCATTGACCTAATTCGTGTCGAAACTTTCGGAGCGTCCAAAATACCGATACAAACCAATAAAACAGATTGAAAAGCGGATTTTATATCATTTTTATATGATTTATTCGAAGAGATTGTTCAAAAATTTGTTAGATGATTTTTCGAAATTAATGATATATTTAAATTATTCTATAATTGAATTTTTCAACTATATTTCACTTAATTATGCGATTAAAAGTGGTTGTTTAAATTGTATTAAAAATAATCAAACGATTGTTCTGGGATATTTATTTATTTGAACAATGTTTCCAAACCCCAAATTTATAGAAATTAAAGATATTTTTAAGAAATGAATAATTTATTGAAATTATCTTATTTATCGAAGTAATTTTTATTTTATTTATTTATGAGTGAAAGAGGTAATTCAAAATTCGTTTTACAAAATAATCAATCGATTATTATAGTATGTTGGCGTTCCTTTATTCCATGTACACCCTTGCGGGTTTTTACATATCTCCTCTCTTTTTTCTCCTCGAGTTCCAAATTCTCCATGCCTCCGTAACCTTCCATTG